>JAHWFP010241383.1:0-14641 GCA_023313725.1 Lithobius niger
TTTGAAGGGCCGAACCATTCGGAACTTGGCGGCCCCTTTTACCAGTTTTGGTTTTTGATATGATATTAGTCCTTTTTTTAAAATTGTGTATTAGACTCAACGTGTATTAGACTAAAGTGGCACGTCAACAAGAAATTAGTTTTCAACAATTTTCTACTACCTTTTGCCTATAGGTCGAACCATTCTCAACTTGGTGACCTCTTTATAGGTCTTTGGTTTGGTTTTAATTTTGATGTAATTTTTTCTATTTCGTTAGTTTTGATGTGTTGATATCACTCCTTTGAAGGGCCGAACCACTCTCAACTTGGTGGCCTCTTCACCAGTTTTTGGATTTGTTTATTTTGCTTTGTTTTTCGAGTTTGTTTATTTTTCGTGAATTGGACGTGAATACAATTTCTTTGGCAACGTTGTTTAGATTTATCGTGCTACACTAGTGTGTGTCTAGGCACGCACGTCAGTATACACGTTGTCATTGTCCGAGCTTTAGCTGGCCAATGAGAGACGATGCCGACAATACTAACAATGGTTATAACAATATTTTCGTACTTACGCGCCATCCCACGCCATCCTCGTTACACCCCTAGGCTCCAAATCATAAAAGGTACGCAGTTCGTATCGTACTGCAGCCATTCGCCCAATTTCATAGCTGGAAGCCTTCCCGTTATCTCGGTATCGATGAATAATCAGCCTATGCAAATTACATGGGGATGAGCGGACTAGAATTAGCTAGCTAGCTAGCTACACATTTTCAACGTTATTGAGGGTCAGATTTTGCATTGAAAGCAGCTTAGCTGGCATTTCTACACGTGTTAATTTTTCTCAGATGGGTCGTTGCTCTTGATTTCAACACAATTTAAGCTTTTGTGCCGCATTATTATTTTTCCTTAAGTACCTGAAATGTGCCCAACTATGCTTCAAGATAGCATAAGACACTGACGCTATGGCGCCGCGCTACAATGGTTTACAACCTCGACAATTGAATTGATGTGATGTTTGTTGTGATGATTGTTGCCTAACTTGGCGCGACACACCAGCGTGTGCCTAGATATACATTTTATTTGTTATCTATTCTCGCATTCATCTCGTTGCATAAACGCGCCCTCAGCGAGGAAAGCATTACGCTAGTCCTTATAGCGTGGGTATAGCTGGCTCGCAGGTCTAGCGTAAATGGAGTTGGGACTTAATGCTGGCTACAACTTCGATCTAACTATGATGTTTCACAACTTTTCAGCATTAAGATTCGATGCCATAGGGCTGAATGCCACTGAAATTAAGACATTTCATATTTTTTTAGCGAGTGAGCTAAACCTTTTAGCACATCACGTTTTCTTTTCTTTTCTTATGGCATGCGTGGATGCCGCCATTTTCCCATCCATCCATGCAACAAGTAAGCGTGTGGCATCACGTGACACTTGGAAATTAACATCAAATTGATATTCGCATGACGCTTTAAAACACCAAAAAGTGCGCATTGCGTCTCTTGCTTCAGAATTGTAAATGCTCGAGCTTAAGCATTGTGCATGAGAAAAGCTCGCGTTTCAAGCGCCGAGCGTCAAGCGTACGTGAACTTTATAAACGAGGGCTTACTGCTGTTACGAAAGGGCTTGTGAACAGGCAGCAGTTTCTTTCTGGGCTCCAGATCAAGTTTTAACATTTGGTGCTGGCGCTTTTTAAGTTTTGAACTAAACTTTATTTTCAGCTTAAACACATTCTTAGGCTATACATCGCCTAGTATCCATCCCTTTCTTTGGAATTTTCTTCTTATTATTATTATTATTATCAAGAATTTATAGGGTTTGGGAGGAGAATTTGTAACTCTAAAAAGTCCCTATTGAAACACATTAGATTCGTCTTCATTAGTTCAGTCCGAGTTTTCAGAGGGCGCCACGTGTTCTATCTGGTAATTTTTGCTCATTTTTCAGCCCAAATCTAAATAAACTTAATTACAACTAAGCTAGGCTAAATAATAATTAAATATAAGCTAGATTCGTTTAGTTTAGCTTAATTTTAAGCTAAAAACTGAGTAGAAATTCCCCCATAAAACACGTGGCGCCCATCTATAAACTAAGACTGAACTAATTGGAATGAATCTACGACGTTTCAGTATGGGTCTCAGTCACAAATTCTCCTCCCCAACCCTATAAATTCTTGTTATTATTAAATGATTTCTTAGCCTACCCAATGCAAAGTAAATGCAAACGAATACTATGTGAACGGGGATTGGCAACTGGAGAAAATCTAGATTGCAGTTAGACTCCAAAAACCTAAAATCTAAACAAAAAATGAAAATTATCCTTGACTGAAGTCGATAGAGGAGTGAGTCAATATATAAGTTTTGTTTTGTCCCCCTCAGACAGTTGCTCTCAAATTGTAACACGTCCAAGCAGTGGCGTACCTAAGGGTGTGCAATGCACACATTGCCCTTAGTGTTCGCACACGTTGCCTTTTCGCCAGTAACTACCTATTTTCCATAGGCAGCAGGCACCAGGTCTTCATGCACAGGTATGCACCAGGTATGCACATGTTGTCCTCTGCCTAGGCACATGTTGCCCAAATTTCTGGCTACGCCACTGCGACCAAGGCTATTGTGGTCCTGGACCTTGTTCATCCAGTAATTGTTCTCAGAAATTGTGCTGCTGCTCCTGCCTTGACATTGTTTCTCATCTTCCACAAAACTTGTTAACACTGGTACCATTCCATATAACTGGAGGAAGGTGTCCATCGTCCCTATCTTCATAAATGGTGACTTCCGTACTCCACAAAACTGTAATCCCTGCAGCTGACTTTTTAAGTCTCAAAAATCATCGATAGACTCTTTCACAGAGCTTTGATCACGGACGAGGAAGAGAACCTCCTCCTCAGTGAAAAACATATGGTATCATATTCTCTAGCCTAAAGGGCCAATCAGTTTTTATTGCTGAATATCTACCCAACTAAAAATTTACATTGTTTAAGACGAATTTCCTGGCAAAACTTTAAATTCTTGTTCCTCCACACCAACATACTCAGTGAAAGCAAGGTCCAGACATTTCATGTGCTGTGCATGCGCAAGCTGGACGCCATCTTCAATTACCAGGGTGCCTTCCATTGTGAGGATACGCTGTCAGTGGCAACAATGAAGGGAGGTAGGTTGGGTTAATTGGGTTCATATTCAGGGATAAACACAGATTTACCAATTTAGGCTGGGTAATAGGAAATCATGTTTTTTATCCCAGAATACCTCCCTAACTAGAAATTTGCATTGTTTAAGACGAATTTCCTGAAAAAAACTCTTGCTTCCTCCACACCAACCAAGGTCCAGGCATTTCAAGTGCTGCGTATGCACAAGCTGGACGCCGTCTTTGATTGTCAGGGTACCTTTAATTGTGAGGATGCAGAGTCAGTGGCAACAATGAAAGGAGGTAGGTTGGGACAATTGGGTACGTATTCAGGGATAAAGACTGATTTACCCATTCATGCTGGGGAATAGGAAATGATGTTTTTTTTATCCCAGAATACCTTCCCAATTAAAAATTTGTATTGTTTAAGACAAATTTTCTGATAAAAACCCTTCTTCCTCCACACCAACATACCCAATGATAGCAGGGTCCAGGCCAGCCACCTACAGTGCCGTGCATGCGCAAGCTGGACACCATCTACGACTGTGAGGGTATCTTCGATTGTTAGGGTGAAGGGCCAATGGCAACAATGAAGGGTGGTAGGGAGGGTTAATTGAGTACGTATTCAGAGATAAAGACAGAGTTAACCCATTCAGGCTGGGGAATGGGAAATCATGTTTTTAATCCCAGAATACCACCCCAATTAAAACTGCATCGTAGAAACCTTGACAACGAAGATGGTGGGTAGTTGCCGTCGTGGCCTCTGGGGTTAATTTCTGGATTCCTGCGGTTGCTTTGAATCTTCTGGTATACGGTGAGAGAACCAAGAAAGGATAAAGCAACAGCACGGGAGGTCATATTTCATGGATAGTGCAAAGTGAAAGTTGTCTCTCATTTCCAGAGGGTAGTCTGAAGGATTTCTTCCATGAGAACGGAGTTGTAAGCAGCCCAGGAGGTGGAGAGTGCTCGGATTTCATGGGATATCTCCTAAACTTTTCAATGCGGAAGCTTCTTCGAGGTTTTCGCATCGAAACCAATAACCTCTCTTATCCAGGATACAAGCATAAATGTTGCAGTTTGAACCATTCTGCATTTGAAGGGTACGAAGAGGTCAATACATCCTTTTCTCCACTTGGGGTCTTTGCTAGCTTCAAGGTAGAAAAGCAAAGCCCCAACAGGGCCTTGTATTCTATTGTTTTCTCTAAAACAAGAGAGCCTAGTGCCAGAATAGTAAAGGAGTTCGATGCTTCTGTGGAAAGTTGAGTCTTTGCTTGGGATGAGGCTCGTGGCAATAGCCTCACTGAAAAGAGTTTGGCCTAAAGCACAAGTATGCTTTGTCCATATTGAGAGCTTGAATTCACTACAGTGTTTGTCTGGAGCTAACGCCAGAAGGAAAACTATGTTTTTCTTGTGAGAAGACCCAATGAAGTTTGACTTAGAGGCCCCTACAACTAGAGGAAGGTCCCACTGAGGAAAGAGTTTTCTTGTTACGGGTCTTTCAGTGCCAACGCCTTTGATCAAATGAGAGTTTCTAAAGTCTTTTGGGACAGAGGATGGCCTGCTACCTTTAAAACTGAATTGATTGCAGATCAAAAACTTTGATTGCAGGCATATTCATCCCAGAAGAAAAGACGTTGTTAAAGAATTCAGTTAGTTGGTCCATAGATGGAGACAAGGGATTAATTTGGAACACCTGAGGAGATGGACGATAGTAGCCAGGCGTGAAGTTTTGGGACTGACGGACAACGACGTACAACCCTTCCTTTCTCCTGGGTGAGTAGGTCTTCTTGCACCAGAAGCTTCCTTGGACGGTCCACTAGAAGTTCCAGTAGGGGGACAAACCTTGGTTGACCTGGCCAATCTGGGGTGACCAGGATGAAGATTCCTTCCATCTTTTCGGTCTTCTCCAGTAGCATTGGTAGAAGGACACAAGGAGGGCAGATTTAAGCCGATATTTTATTCCAAGATGCTCTCACAGCATCTGTTCCCCAGGCTTGAGAGAGTCCTGGAAGGGACTCATGTAGTTTAGGAGCTGATGATTCTAGTTTGTCGCAAAGCATTCATTGGTGTTCCCCAAAGGAAGAATATTCACTTGCAAACTGATGTTTTGAGTGTCTACTGTGGTGCTGGAATCTTTCCTTGTCTTGACAGCTCGTCTGCAAGATGTTGCAGATCCCAGGAATGCGGACAGATGAGATTATTTATATCCATCTTGATTGCCAGCAGAGAGATCAGATTTTCTTGGTGATGAAGGATTTGAAAATGAGTGTCTCCTCCGTTGTTGAGGAAAGCAACATTGGTGGCATTGTTGCTTTGCACCTGGATGGTTTAACCCTTCAGTTCTTCCTGAAAGTGAAGAATGGCATGTTAGTGGCACAGTACACCTCCAGAACATCGATGTGGCATTTCATGTCTTCTCGATTCCAGTCTCCCGAGACTGTGTAGGACTGAATGTGAGCACCCCAGTTAGTAGTTGATGTATCCAAGATGAACGTCACAGCAGGATCTAGTTCTTCATGGGTACTCTCTGGATGGTGTTGATGGGGTTGTACCGTCAGTCATTTGGAAAATTTGAAGACATCCAGATATATGAATGATAGGAGTCCCGGTTGCCAGTGAGCTTTTCCTGAGCCAATGGAAGGGATGAATGTAAACCCTCCATTGCCTATAGAGGACAAGACCTGAGTTGCATCGAGAATGCTGGTGACTTCGCATAAATCCTTATTGAGAAGTTTTGATGGTTCAAGAGGCTGATTATTCCTTCCTTTATCGATGTGAATCTCCCTGGCATCGGAAGGATGGTGAACTGTTCCAGGTTGAACAGGGCCTACGAAGACAAACCTCATTTCATTTAGATACGTTTTTTTTCAGATTTATCCCAGACCCTAGCTTGAAGAGGAGGTTGGAGGACCTCTGTAGATCTTGGAGTTTCCTCGCTAAGTCTTTATAATGGAGAAGTCAATCGTCTAAGTAAGTGTGTGTTATGATTCCTCCAGAATGTAGAGAATTGGACTGGACATAGAGATACAAGTTCTTGTCAGGCCGAATGGCAGAGCCTTGAAATGGTAGACATTTCTGTTTAATGTGAAGCAAAAGGTAGAGGATGCTCAGGTATAGTGGTCATGAAGGTAAGCATCCTCCAGATCTATCAATATTATAAATTTCCTGGTTTGCCTTGAATTTCTGATCGAATTTAACATCTCCATTCTTGAAGCTCGAGTTCTTAATGAATTTGTAGAGGAGTTTCAAGTTGAAGATGAGTCAGTTTCCTCCCTACTTCTTGGGAACCAGGAAAACCATGCTGTAAATCCTGGGCTGACTGGTCTTGGCAAACTTCTATGGCATTCTTTTGTAGTAATGATTCCATTTCAGCTGGCAGAAGATGATTTTGAGCCGGTGCTAATTCCCAGGGAGAAAATCTCGACGCTTGTGGAAACCTCTGAACTGCAGTTGGTAGCAGCGCGAGATTACGGACAAGCTCCAAGCTTCTACGTAACATTGAAGGCGGTCACCAACTGAGGTGGAATATGTTCTCAGATAAACCTGGGTGTGCTGACCATCAATATCTTCCTCCTTTACCTCTCTTTGAAGGAGACTTCCTACGAGAGGGTTTGCTTCTGTCTAAAGTTTGCTGGCAAGGTGCTCCTTGTCCTCTTCCAAGACCCCTGCCAAGGTAGAATCCCGAAAATGTAGCATATCTTTAAAATGCTCATGTTTTTTTTTTTTTTGGCTAAGGTTGCTTCCTTTTCTTCTGCTGTAGGAGCTGTGGGGCTGCCACAGGTTTGAACTCAGCATTTAGTGATAGGGCAATCTTGAGAATTTCTCCTTTGAACAAAAATATGGCCTTGTGAAAAGGAAATGTAAGGAATTCCTGTAAATTTTAGTCTGATGTAGTCTATCGACGAAGGCGAGGATAGCGCTCCAACGACCCTGGTTTGCCAGTTTATTGCTTCTACAGAGCATTCTGCAGCCTTGCGTAGCAGCATGGCGGGGTCTTGTAACTTCTGAACAGTGGTGTCACTGGTGCATTCCGGGTCAGCTGTGGCTTCACGGCACAAAGTGGCAATGGTGTACACGAGATCCACATACAAGGCAGCTCGATGCCCATTCTCTGAATGATTTTGAGAGTCTTGAAGTTTTTGTAGCTGATGAACAATTGCTTGGGTACCATCAGAGTGTGCGAAAATCCATTGGCACTGTTTCTGGCACCAAATTTGCTTCTTTAAACAGTGCAAACTGGACTGTTCTTGCTGCCTTATCTTTTACATTGAAGAAAAGAAGTCAGAAACTTATGAAGGAGGTCCAATTATGGCATATAGCTCAAGAGGAGCTCCCTTTCCTCGGAGAAAGCCCCATGATACAAAAGTAAACGTACAATAATTGATGAAGACTGCAGGTGATGATTTCGGATGTTGGTTTTTCTGTCTAAGCAAAGCACGCATCCGTGCGTAGGCCACGGTTCTTAGTTGTCTGGGACGATGAATCAAGAGGGCGAAGACAAAATTCTGTAGGAAAATGTTCGAATATCAAGAGCTCAATCAACTTCATGAAAAGATTTAGGTTTGCTCCACGATTAATATTTTCAGAAAACATGGAGTTTATGTCAAATTCCTCATTATTATCCACAAATGATATGGCTTTGTCTTTATCTTGCACAGTAGATTCTTTTGAATGCAATGAATGAATGGACAACTAAGGCTTGAGCAAGGGCTTTGTGCTGAATAAAGGCAGCGAAGGCTCGTCGGCGAGCAAAGACTCTTTGTGGTGAGAAGGCTGTTTGTAGAGCAAAGGCTTGGTGTTGAGCACAGGAATGGAAGTTGATGAGAGCAAAGGCTCAGTGTTCAGTGAAGGCTCATCAGCGAGCAAAAAACTCCTTAGCATCCTGGAGATTTTCATGAAGTGTAGGCTCTTTGGAAAGCAAAGGTATTGTAGTCTTGATCTCACTTATGAATTGGTTGCACCAACCTAACGCATTGTTTCCTTTTGAGGGGGAATTTCCTCCCGAATGTCATTATTGTCTTCGGCTACTTTCGGTCCATCATGTGCTTGTGAAATGTCATCACCTTGATGGTGTTCAACGCCATTTTGATCTTCCACGAGAATAGTGCATCAATTGGCGATGACTGCCGACGATAAGATCTTGCAATATGCCGGACCACTGCACTGTGACTGAGGTTGGTGTTAATTACGTAGCTGTCGACGCGCCATCAAAACCTCAATTCGTTCCCTCCCCCCTCCCCATGGCATCCTGCTTAAGTTACTGACTTCGAAGAGTGTTTCTGGCAAATTCTCACCACCCGCACCGAGTGTGTCTATTTTGATGGTGCATGTTCTAAATGGTCCGATATTGTCAGCGGTATCTCCCATGATAGTATCCTCGGCCCTCTTCTTTTTTCTTGTCATATCAACTAATTCCCAGAGAAGAATCCAATCAAGCTGTAGCATTCTCACTGATGACTCTAACAATTTATAGTGCTTTATATACTATTGACGACATTGCTTTGCCGCGTGACCTTGCAGCGTTCGTGAGTGAGCCGACGACAACGTCTTGTTGTTGAACCCAGCGAAGAGCGAAGTGCTCCACCTCTAGAAAAACAATCACACGTCCGTCTACGGCAATTCGGCCCTCAATCCCTAGCGTCGATCGTGGTAAATCCTTAGGTGTCACTCTCACGTGCGATGCTGAAATTTTGACTACACGATTTTTGCACTATCTTGATATGCGATATTTGTGACTATTGCAATATTTCCCAATATGTCAGCTATGCTGTTTTAAGTTGATCAGTTGGTTATAAACAGCACTACTACTATACAGTAGGCTTATTATCTATTTAGGCCTGGTTAGTGCAGCGTTAATACAAAATTATGACAAAAAGCTAATTCTTATTCATTCAACGTAATTAAGCACTGTGCAAATATTTTAAATATTTGAAACACAATATTGTCTCACAGAATGCCTCTCCCCAAAAAAAGACCTTGCCTTAAAAAAAATTGCACGCAAGCCAAACATTTTCTGCAAAAATTCATGAAAATGTCCCTTGTGTGACGTAAGGGTCCAGGATTCGAGTCCCTGTTCGGGCGCCAAGTTAGAATGTTGTCCAAACATTACTCCCAGGATAGTTCAGTCGGTTCACAAGCACTTGTAAATAAACAAGTTTAATCCGAGTTCGAGGGCGATACATGTTCACCCACTGAATGCTTACAACCAACTTAGCGCGCAAGCTCCATCAGAGTGAGTCGCTTACGATTACAACAATTAGTTTGGCGCGAACGTGTCGCCAAGGAAACGGTTGCGTAGTAATCGCGCCGTTGGGCGATTGTAGGCTAGGCAATGCATCATTACAAATGTTGACTATGTTAATTTTGTCTGACAAGCACTTTATACTGCAGCATTAGTCCTGTAAAAAGCAGTGAGCAGTGCGCAGCAGCCATGTTTGGCTAAATTTTTAAGTTTAATAGTTTTTTTTTTTTTTAGAAATAGCTTCTGAACGCTCACAGCTAGAGACTTGTGGTTTCCCCTACCCTTTTTGAAAAATGTCCTTTTTGTAAAAAAAAACTCAGTGGCCCTTCAGGGAGGTTTTTCCGCTGAATCAACCAACTAAAATAGTGGATCAAAGATGGCGGACTAAAGATGGCACAAACGTAAAGATGGCTTAAACGTTAATAGATTTTTTTTTAATAACTTCTGAACGGTCAGAACTAGAGACTTGTGGTTTCCCCTACCCTTTTCGCAAAAGGCCCTATTTGTTAAAAAAAAACAACTTTTTTTTGTGCCAATGTAAGCAGGTTGCGCTACCAGAGAAAGGCTCAAAAAAGACCTAAAAAAGGCGAACAAAGGGAAGAAAAGGCCTAAAAAGGAAAAAAAAGACAAAAGAAAGGGGCAGAATAGCAACAATGGGTAAAAAATAAAAAAATAAAAAGCAAAAAAAAGGCTAAAGAAAGGGGCAAAAAAGGCGATATAAAACTTGCAAAACAAAGAGAAAAAGGTTCCCAAAAAAAAAAAAAACCACTCCACACTCGGAGGTGTGTGCACGCTGCTGATCGGACTCATTGGCTCTTCGAGGAGGTTTTTCCGCTGAATCCATCGACTAAAAATGGCGGACCAAAGATGGCGGACTAAAAATGGCGGATTTTTTCTACTCCCTGGTCGTTCGTAGCGCTGCTCATAGTGTTGGCTCAATCGTTTATTACGAACATTTACTGCTAATTTCGTTTCTTTATTTTGGGTTAAAGTGTAAGGTTTGACGGTAGCGTTCCAATAGAACACCTAACAACAGTCATTATCCAATTACCTGCAGTTAAGGGTAATTACCGCATTCGAGAAGCAAGGAGAATTTGGAAACTCTGGCCAAGCCATCGAACGCCAAATAAAGCAACAAGTTTACCATAAGAACTGACAGTCCATTCTTGTGTAAAATTGTATCCGATTGAGTGGTGTGAAAACAGACTATATTAGAACGGTTTGGCGCCAAAGGACAGACACTCGCAAAAGGTTGATACAAGCGGCGGAGACGCTCTTTGCCGGCTTGTGGGACAAATTCGTTTGTTCGATGTCTCGTTGTAAAAATTCATGTTTGTAAATATCGTTGAAGGAGAAGAAGTAAATTCAATTACTTTTTGCAATCGAGAGTCGACCATTGAATTTATAAAAGGCACATAACTCCCTCTGGTATACTTTAAGTTTTCCTCGATACATTACCGGAAATAGTTTGATATGAATTCATTTCCTTTTATTTGATCGTCTAAGTTAGGGTACGATCCCGATGACAGATGTGGCGCGTGTACGCTACTAAGCTTCTTTTTTACCAATCGGCCCGAAGAGTATCTCACTCCCGCCAGAAAGCTTCTCGGCTACTCTTAATAGTTACATCACGTGATGTATACACGCCTAGTCTGTGACGTAGTGATTCTTCGTGCACTTCAAGTCACGTTATTTGCCGCTTCTGAGCGAAAGCCAAGTGAGATAGAGCTAGCTGCCTTACTCGAGGCACGCAGCTTCAATCCCAGTTAACCTTGTTCTGAGCTTATCAGGAGAAATGGCGAGTGATGAACGCATTTATCTATTCCACCAAGTAGATTTGCTACCCAATCGGTAAAGGAAAGGACAAAACGAGAATTGGATCGACAATTAGGTTTATCCTATATTTACCGCAAGAAACTAGGATTAAAGAAGGGGTGGGGCAGAGGTGTCGGAATCCTGACATGGTGATGGACAAAACCATCATACTTCATACTTCATTCGGACAAAACCAAAGGCAGAGAAGAAATTAAATTGCGGATTGAGTTTCAGACGTAAATTCTCGTAGCAGACATAAGGCCTAAGGAAAAAAACGTTCAGCTGCAGTACCAATTAAATGACAACTAGGGTCGGTCGGGAGAAGCTTTTTTTTTTTTTTGATGGTACACTTATAACAGAGCCAATTTTATGCCTTTTATTTAAACTGTTTCTGTACAGTATCGCCGTTTTTGATTCCCGCATAATACTAAAACATGAAGTCACAATTTAGGCTGCAACGAATAAAATAACGGTCGGGGGGAATAAATGAGATCAGTCGCAGGGGCGTAAACTTACTGTCCGAAAAAGGGAGGGGGATAAAATATCCCCCCCCCCCAAAAAAAAAAGATACATAATGACCGGTCCCTAAGCATGCCTCCTTGAAATCGCCAATAAATTAATATACGTAACATAGTCGGCAACGATAGGACGTAAATTTCGACATCAACACAGAATAAAGACCCCAGAATCTTTTATTTGGTCAACTTTGTTCAAATAAAAGTAACGTGTGGGTATTTTACCGCAGCAACAGACAGGAGACATTGATGATTATAACGTGCAGTCATCTGCGCCAGTGTTTGATTACCTTTTAGCATTCGTACGACGTGTCACATGGCGCAGCTTGGAAATGAGTATGATCTAGCGTCGGATGTGACATCATGCTTGTTTCACAGAGCAATGCGCGCTGCGGTCGTGTGAACTATATTTTAGCGCAGTTGACGTATGAGTAAAGCGGCCAGGACGGAGGGATTTATGTGCCTTTAAGTACAAAATCTTATTTTTCACACAGCTTTCTTATATTTTCACATATTTCAGCAAATTTCGCATTACATTTAATTTTTTCACATATTTTCGTTATTTTCACAAAGCTGTGTGTGTGCAACGGTTTGCAATTTTTTTTAATTTAATTTTTATTCCACAGAAATATTACTGAAATTTGTCCATTTAACGGACAAATTTGTCCTTTAAAAGTGGCAGCAACACAAGTGTTTTGCGTTTACAAGTATTCTACCTCCAACCACTAATAAATCGTTACACTGACGAGCAACAACACAACCAACAAAATCGCGTATGGGAGTACGGACAAATTTGTCCTTTAAAAGTGACAGCAACACATCTGTTTTACGTTTACAAGTATTCTACCTCCAACCACTAATAAATCGTTACACTGACGAGCAACAACACAACCAACGAAATCGCGTATGGGAGTACGGACAAATTTGTCCTTTAAAAGTGACAGCAACACAGCTGTTTTATGTTTAGAAGTATTCTACCTCCAACCACTAATAAACCGTTTGACAACACAACCAACGAAATCGGGTATGGGAGTGGTTAACTGGGAGTGGAAGATGGCCGGGGGAAGAGGGGGGGGGGGGGGGCACTGCGAAGCGATGGGGTTTGCAGGAGCAAGCGCGCGCAGTGCGACGGAGAGGCAGGCAGGCAGAGTGTAGATATATAATCTTTGAGGCAGAGCAGAGCGTTTAGTTGGGTTTGGGCCAAGCGACGAAGTAACAAGTCCAGAGGAGCTGCTTGCTGCTCTCTCCCTAATCTTTCCGAGTCTTTTCGCTTTGCTGTGGAACAAAATATCATACATCGGTCTGCTGCCGTTGGCGATACACAACCACTTTGGCGTCTTAACAAACCCCACTCGTTCAAGAGTCAATATTTAGCAGTTTGTTTCACGCAACCATTAACCGTGTTTCCAAGTTGAAAACAAGTCGAGTTTCTCCTCCTCCGACTGCGAAGCCCGCAGCCCACGGCTTCACGTGAATCTTACAGCCGGGTTGTCTTCGTGCCGTTTGGTTCCTACCTGAAGGTAAGTCAAAGTTTGCTACTTTTGTTTTGAATGTAATGTAAGTCGGTGGCTAGCTGTTGAAGGAGGTGGTGGCGGGGAGAGGAAGGCGCGTCAGTCAAGATTTCTGCCGTTTGCCAAAATGAAGCAGGCCAGAGAAGTTCTGTGGAAAACTAGTTAACGTTTTAAAAAGCCAGCAAGTGCACATGTATACAGTAAAATGCGACGTTTCGGGATTTGTCATCCCGTTGTCAAGCAAAAATATATTTTATAGCATAGCTAGAGGTCCTCCCAGTTCAGCTTTTGCGCTGACTGGGCTTCACTTTTATCTTTTTTAACTTTTTATTTTTTACTGCTCTGGCTTGCTTTTCTTTAGAATGGGAAACCATTTAAGTGTATCTTGTGACTTGTAGCTATGCTATAAAATATATTTTTGCTTGACAACGGGATGACAAATCCCGAAACGTCGCATTTTACTGTATACATGTGCACTTGCTGGCTTTTTAAAACGTTAACTACTTTTAGTGCTTTTATTCTGTCAATTCTGTCAAAGTTCTGTGGAAGGCAGAAGAATGTTTTTTTTTTACTGGACCATCGAAAGGTGGAAAATGTAATCCTTTTGCTTAATTTGGGCCTAAATTACTAACGGCGTTACTGAGAGAAACTTCTTCATTTTTAAGCGACAGTACGCTCATAATTTTTAAAACTCGATCATCGGAATGCGAAAAAACTGAAACCTGTTACTGAGGTTTGTCTAAAACAACGAAAGGTAGGCTATTAGTGGAGAAAAGCTTCCACATTTCGAACAAAATGCTCCAATTTCATTTTATTTTATTTTCCTTCCTTGATTCAGGGATTCCGGAATTTTATCCATCAATTTTGGGAATCGGGACCTTGGATCTTTTTTGTGCCGGGCCGGGCTCCGAAGGGCATTTTTATCGTCAAATTTTTAACTGTCGGATTTTTTTTTCTTGAAGGGTGGGCGGTGGGGGGGTTGCGCCCCAGCGGATCCACCCCGACCTACGGGTTTACAAATAAAAAACCGTGTAGGCTCATCAGGTTGTAAGGCGTATGGCTTGTATCTAACTCAAATTTAACCCATTCGAAATTCAATTTTCAAACAAGTGCGTGCTTTTAACCTATACGCCGCTATATTAGTTTCTGGTTTAAATTTCCTGACGATTTTTCTGTTTTCCAGGGCCGGTTACCAATTAACTTAAAAATAATGCTTTTCCGCGTATTTGAAATTCGTAAACCTCGCAATTCCGTAACCTTTTTTTTTTATTGGTTTGCGAACTCGAATCCATAATAGCAAATCCATATTACACTTGATAATAGCACAGATAGAATCGTCGTGAAAAATCTGAATTGAAACGGGCAATGGGTTACATAAGTTATCGTAGTTACAGACAGTGAAGGCAGACAGACAGATTGTACTGTGTGTCGTGAACACGTGTTTAAAAAAAAAAAAAAAAA
>JAHWFP010241387.1:0-11769 GCA_023313725.1 Lithobius niger
CATTTAACGTCCAAAGTATTATTGGGTGCGATTAACTTGGCTAATAGGATTGACCTTGGCGGCCTTTCCTTGGTTAAATGATATCACTACCTTCAAAGGCCGATCGTTTTTGGAAACTTGGCGGGTTTTTCTACCAGTTTTGGTTTGGGTGGGTATGACAACTTTCAGAGGACTGTGAATGTACGTAAGGGTACACCGTGTTATCTTCATCTGTACCTTTTTTCTAGAGGAATTTTATTTCTATAAATTTGCACATTTCTAATTTTCAAATTTATCATTGCCAATTAGCCGTTAGATTAGCCAAATTGCCGCGGCTTAGTTTATTGTATGGCCACTCTTCACATGCTTATGTTGCTTCAATCCCATTTTGGCACACGCTGGCTAACAATCGCTGATTTCGTTCGCTTCGCTGACTAAATCAGTGCATCCCCTTCAGTTGTTTTGTTTATCCCTGCACCTTCCCCTTAACTTTTCAAGATTTCATTGACATTTAGTCATGCAGAAACCCCCGAAGGTCTCTGTTACTAAATCAGCAGAACTCGAAGCATTTTATTTTGGGGTTATTAACAAAAACTCCGTTAGCTCGTGGATGCTCGTGTTGTTGCATAACCATTATCTTACGTGCATCCTTTTATTCTTACTCAACATTAATGTATCCTTATTTTGTCCTTCGTTTGAGTTCAGTTTTTAGTTCGTCCAGACTTTTACAATAAATTTAAAGATCAGTGCAGCCTGTTCAAGACATTGTTGCTTGAAATATTTGGTTGCAACTAGGTTGCAACTTGCAAATTTAAATTCGCTGGTGGTGAATTTCAAAACTCTCCCACGCATTTGTCCTGACCCCTACAACTCTCAAACCAACAAAAGGACCATGCTCAGATCACCATACATCCTTGTGTAGGCCTTCTCAATTTTGCGGTAGCCATGAGCAAAACGCCTATGGGATTTAACATGGGAAAAATCTTATTAGCTGCGAGCTAATCTCTGACCCTTCCCCTTACATTTTCCACAATTTGAAATATTTCTGTCACATTGGGATTTGTCCTAAACATGCCAAAATAAGCTTTCAGTTAACAGACACTTGTCTGCTGGTGAGCCGTTTTTTTTATCATTAACAAACAATTTTTTTAACAATCGTATGTCTACAATGGGATGATGTACTGTTACTTGGCGGCGACTCACTAGCGACATGTCTAGATTCTGACGCAATGTGAAGCGCGATGGTGTGCCAGAGACATAAACATTGATTGACAAACCCTATTTCAGCTACTTAGGACTGGAGTAATTTTGATGTTGTTGGTACGCTATAATGCATCGCGTAATTGCTTCCTTGGACGAGGCGTAATTAGCTGCTGATCACTTTGGTCAGTTTACGGAAATGCTCAAAGATATATATCCAAAAATTTGATGCAAGCAAGGCATCGAGTCTCTCTGATCAGTTGTTTCCTGGTTTAAAAAACACGGCCCACAATTGACACATACCAAGCAAAATTGTAATTTCAGCGTGATTATCCATGACTTGTTCACCTAAAAATAACACCAGAGTAAATACGCATCCAGAGAATGCAATACATGATGTAAAAACAGTGAATACTTACAAAAATGATGAGGAAAACACAAAAATACGAGGAACTAAAAGAGCGACGGCCTGCATCAGTCAGCCATGTCAGTCAGATACGTCATTCCAATATGGCTGACCAATGCAGGCCGTCTCTCTTTTAGCTCCTCGTATTTTTGTGTTTTCATCATCATTTTTGTAAGTACTCACTGTTTTTACATCATGTATTGCATTCCCAGGATGTGTCTGGTGTTGTTTTTAAGTGAACAAGGCATGGATAATCATGCTGAAATTAAAATTTTACTTGGTATGTGTCAATTGTGGGCATAGTTTTTATCAGGAAACAACTTTTTTCTAATTGTACCCTGCCTACGATTAATTTTTTCATTTCTCTGAAATGAAAACACGCGAATGTCGTACTCCCCCGAATTGAATACCTGTAGCTAGACAGACGTCATATTTTTTTCTGCATCAGGCATTTTCATAAATTCTCCGAACAATTCACCGACGATTTTCCCAATATTCCGCACGCCGTTGCTCATGAAAAATAATTTCGGCACGCTGCCGCTGCCCGCCGCCATTAATTTTTCGGCGCGCCACGCCACTAGGTAGTTTTGCATTTTAATTCAAAATTTCAGTTTTAACTTTTTAACGAGTTTTTCACGATCTGAGGAACCTTAAAAACAAAAAAGGTAAGAAAGATTAAAACGAAACTCAAAACAAACAAATGTGCTGAAGTACTTATACTCGTCATAGTTATTTTTCACATTCGTGCAATGAGATTGGAGGTGTTAATGTTTTACACTTTTAACAATCTCCTGCTACAGCTCAGCCACCAGCTCTCAGTCGGTTGGCATGCATAGCATTCCCATCAAAGACCGTAGCCATAAGTTACATTTATTTCTAACAACAATACAAATTCCTAAACATTGTGATCATTCTGACTACCACAGGGCGTCGTCACAAAATATGTGTAGAACAGCGTTTTTTTGTGGTTGTTGTTGTTGTTGTTGTTGTTGTTGTTGTTGTTGTACAAAATCAAGCTCCATAGATCACAGTTGTGTTCTTGTTTTACTATGTATGAACTGCAGGCATCCTAAGAAATTTGACCAACGGTGCGTTCTTTTAATCAATAGTCAACATAGATTCTGTGATGAATAAACTGTAGAATAAACTGTACAAGACCAGGTATTTATTCCCCGGTTTTTGCCTCTCAGTCCTCTTTTAACAATGCAACGATGCAGGAGCGCAACAATAAAACAAGAACATGCAGTGCAATACATCCGACATTCCAGTGCTGAGAGCCATCTCTTGTATCAAAATGGCGGATTGGCTCTCAGCACCAAGCTACCTATACGTAAAGGCTTAACGTTCGGTTTCACGTAGCATGCTAGACGCGTCGTCCAAGCTTGCGCTGAACTGAAAGCACGAAGAACGAAAAACCCCAATCGTAGCATTGATTAGTGTTAGCGGGATGCACAAAAACGTGAGATCTTCTCATTATTAGATTTACCGGTGTTGCAGCGCTAAACGAAGATTATTTTATGGTAATGGTGACTATTCTTTAAGTCTTCGGACGATTTACTGCTACGTCAATGGATCGTTTTAATGCGAATTGAAAACGCCGTAACCTATTATACAGTACAATACACACGTACCTTGGTTGTTCTTCTGCTTGAAATTCATGAAATTAAACCTCCGGAGGCTTTGTTTTGTCGTCGAGTGAACAAAGAGGTACGTCGCGTGAAGCCATTGTTGTTAAAGTTTAATTATTTGGTCTCAATGCAGTGTTTTAAGTTTAAAATCCGCGTATCGCGTGTCACACGTACCTTTCACAGTTCAGTCCGCAGTTCATTTTTGGGGTGTAAGTAGCGCGACTGGTGGCAGAATCGGTGGCTAACTGGACGACGCGTCGAATATCTAACGTTAAGCCTTTAGGTACAGGTAACCTTGTCAGCACTAAAATGGAGGATGCATTCATGATTATTATAGACCGGCAATACATTAATTTTTAAAAATGTTAAGAAAGAATATTTTTTAAGTGTCAGCAGCAACAGCAAATTATAACGAATTCGTGAATTACAGACTGGCAATCGGAATGGTATTAATGGCACAAACCAAAATAAAAAATAAAAGAAATATTATTCAAGTATTTTTTTTTATTTAATTGTCATGAACCACAGTAAATTAACGAGTGCATTATGCGTTTTAAGACTTAAAAAATGCCAGTTTGCTAATTAAATCATTTTATGGGCTACTTAAAATTGAAAATAACGTTGCAACCGTCATTAAAATTAATCGTTCCACCAGAAAATATGTGTCTCAACTACTCTTTATTACTACCATCGTCTTTGTTAGCAACATCTTCTACTGCTTCACCTGATAAGCCAATATTGTCCGTATTGTCTTTATCATGGTTACTCGATAAGTCAAACAGATCCTTAAACTCCGTAACTTGTTTTGGCATAAAAAAAAAAAGGAACAAGAAATATGGCTCCGCCTGCAATAATCACCGAGCGCGAGCACACACAATCACCGAGCGCGACCAAACGCAGCCAACAACCGTCGGACTAAGAGGCAAAAACCGAGTAATAAATAGATATCACCCGCCTTCCTCGGGCTGAGATCCAAACAATGTCTCGACGCTGCGCGTCTCGACATTGTTAGCTCTCAGTACTCGGAAAACGGGTAATACGACACTACAGGGTGGGGTACTTGATTGGACGACGGAATGGCGTGGCCGGTGGGTGACTTGGCCGCCTGCTCCGTATCATATATGTAGATGCCAGTCATGCAAAAAAGTCGAGAAAGAAGATACTAAGCATATATCGAAATTGCATTCAGTACTTCTTGTTTTGAAGAGCTTTTCCACCAGGTAGAGTATTTGTTCCCACGACGGCCCAGTGTAATTGGGAACAGTTGGCGATGATGATGAAGCATGGGTCGACGCCAATAGAGTGAGCTGTGGCTAGTTGACATTAAATAAGTGTGGGAGACTTCGCAGTATAGCCGTCCTGGCTTCTACAGCGTTTACAGAAGGTAATAACGTAAAAGCCGACGACGTCTTCGAGTTAACAGTTCTGTTGGTACAGCAATGAGAACTAACCTAAACTAAAGGTTAGGTTTTTATCCCATAGTTCCTTGCAACAACCTCTTTGGAACTCCTAATTCCGAAATAACCCCCGCTTACCTCAATCTACATTAAGGGAAAGTGGCCGAGGTCAAAGAGAGAGCGCTGTAAACAGAAACATTATTGCAGTTTTGGAGGGGGACGAAGGGTTTTGGAAGGTAGGAAAATTGCGACAACGGGGACAAGCCAGGGAACTAATGGTCCCCTTTCCATTGGCTTATTTGCAATTGGGTAATACATTAAGCAGTGGACTCGAGAGGAAGGAATTACGGAGGCGAGAGCAAACCTACATCAAAATGACGCTGACCCCGCGCCCCCCCCCCCCCCCCCCCGTCCGGCCCCCCCCCCCCCCCCCTGGTCCTCTCTTTTATTGATCCGGTAAGAGCACGTCGAAACAGTAGTGGGAATTGTCGAAACAAAAGATGGTCGCCGAAGTGGTCGTGTTTGAAAACTAAGTACTTGACATTCTGACTTTCCGAAATGACTTTTCGAAAATAGGACTTCATCGCTCGTGTTGGGAATTACTGGAAACGGGGCTTCAAATTTGAACGAGTTATCGCTGATGGGTTGTACTGGAACGTTCGCGAATGAAGTTAAGAGTTGTAAATGTAGGTGCTTTCTGCCATTAGCAGTTGTGTCGCGACTGGATGGGGTAGGGATGTAGATTTTACATGTTGATGATCGATTACACTTGAATGTGAACATCGCAGCTGTTAAACTTGTGAATCTACAGTGACAGCTACTGCGTTGAAGAAGCTTTTCAGTTATCAGTTTTGGCGAGTAGTTTGCAGCGAAGGGCGGATAAGTTGAGGAGGTAAGCGCATCAATGCGCATCAAGTTGAGATGGATCTATGATGACATCGGCATCAGCCGATATTATCGGTTATCGGCCAAAACTGGCAGAAAAAATTAAGCCTGCACCGATTTCGAGCTGCCGAGCCGATTCTCGCCTAGCAGAGCATTACCAGCGATGCTCGGTATACCGAAGTCCATTTAACCGAGCCGTGCGACACAGCTCATGTCTATAGTCTTGGCACGCGATCCTGGGACCGATGGACCTTGAACGTGAGCTTCATTCTGGCGGTTACTCAATTCCAGTCGATGATTACGGTTCCTGTTGTAGGAAGGCTAAACGGCTAACACAGAATCTAATACAGGAACTAAATTTTCAGGTAATTCGTGCAGATTAACGACTTTTTTTTACGCTTTTTCGGATATTCGCTGTCATATGACACCAGGTAACCGCAGCATTGTTTTGGTGACACCAGGCTGTTTCAGTGAAAAGATTGGTTGTGTTTCAAAGCCTGCTTGGCAGTTAGTAAGTGCTGATTAGTAATAAATGTGCTCGTTTCTGCTCGGCTGCACTGATCGGCTCGGTTCAGCTCGGTGTACCAGGCATTTTTTTTTAACGCTGGGATTGGTTTGGCAGGAAAAATGTGCTCGGTACAGACTGAATTAACTCATTCAAACTTGAACCAGTGGCGTCAAGTATTTTTACTAATGACGAAATGATACTCCATTTTACGCTAATGTGCAGTGAATGCTGGGAAGACATATAGCAAAGACTTTGTTCGTCCATCTGTACGTCTCCTTTTTCAACTCCGGAACGGTACCAGATAGAGACAAACGGTTTTCGCCATTAGAGTCAGCGTCCAAAAATTAGTTTAAATGAATTTTAAAAAAACCGGAAGTATGAAGCGGATGGGCCGGAAAGTTGTAGAAGTGTACAGAAGACCAGTTGCAACGATAGTAGTCGCTGACCCCTGTTTGCTGTTCTGGTGCAACGCCATAAATTGCCTCAAAACGTGCGTTTGTAGGAAGATGGTGAGCGAACTCTGCTTTAAAATGCTTCAAACCGCACGTCTGTAGAACTTGCGGTTTGAAGCATTTTAAAGAAGAGTTCGCTCACCATCTTCCTGGAAAACGTGTAACTGTTCGTTTTCCTTTTCCTTCTTCAGTAGTATCTACTCTTGCCTTTTCTGGAAGTTAGCTTGGCTACCTGCGATGATGTGAGGTTTCCCGGTTCGAATTACCGGATTTGATCCTCCCCCTCCCCTCAATTAAAGTTCAAATTCCCGAGTTTGGTCCTACCCCTCCTCTTAATTAAAGTTCGAACCCCCGGATTTGGCCCTACCCCTCTCCTTAAATAAAGTTCGAATACCCAAGTTTGGTCCTACCCCTTCCCTTAATTAAAGTTCGAATACCCAGGTTTGACGTACCCCTCTCATAACTAAAGTTCGAATGCCCGGGTTTGGTCTTACGCCTCCTCTTAATTAAAGTTCGAATACCTGTGTTTGACCCTACCCCTCCCCTTAATTAAAGTTCGAATACTCAGCTTTGGTCCTACCCCTACCCTCAATTAAAATTAGAATCCCCTGGGTTTGGCCCGACACCTCCCCTTTATTAAAGTTTGAATACTCGGGTTTGGCCCTACCCCTCTCCTTAATTAAAGTTCAAATACTCGGCTTTGGCCCTACCCCTCCCCTTACTTAAATTCGAATCCCCGGGTTTGACCTACCCCTCTCCTTAATTAAAGTTCGAAAACCCTGGTTTGGCCCTGCCCATCCCTTTAAGTCAAGTTCGAATCCCCGGGTTTTGCCTTACCCCGCCCCTTAAAGTTCGAAAACCCGGTTTGGCCCTACCCATCACCTTAATTAAAGTTCGAATACCCGGATTTGGCCCTACCAATACCCTTAAAGTTCGAAACCCAGACGGTTTACCTATACGAGCAATGTCCTTCAGATGACACGAGATTCCAGATATTTACTTGAAAAAAAAAAGCAAAGCAACAACCTCCAAGTCCACTCTCCCCACCCCAATGTTATTATCCAGCTGGTTCAATAACATATGCCAAAAATAAAACACAAGAGAGAGCAAAAATAGCCAGTAAGCCAAGAACCGGGAGATGTTGAATTGGAATTCAGCATTGCTCACGCCCTAACAACTCCTTTCTGCTGGGAGGTCACGTGGTATTCTGCTGTCAGACTGCCGAACCCACTTCAATCCACTTTACGTCATTGGCTGATGTCAGACTCGGTCACCAGAGAAACGGGCAAAATTTCTCGAAACGTCTTTTTTTGGGGGCTGCTCCATCACTTTTTCCTTCAACCCAAGACTCAAGCACGCATGCTCGAGAATTGTAATGAACCACGATGGAGGTCAATTGGGGAAAAATCGGAAAAGAAAAAAATGGCCGTGATATTTAAAGTACTGACTTTTTAGTGCAGTCTGCAAGTGCAGTTTGTGTCCCGTACGACCGACACATTGATTTTATTTATTCAGGCAACGCGTTGTTAATCTGTCTCTTTATTTTATTTTATTTTATTTTATTTTATTTTATTTTATTTTATTTTAAACTACAGGCTTCAACTATGTGTCGCTCCAACTAACGCAGCAATCAACAGGATTCAGTTTGTAGAAGACACTGTAGTAGTACAGCATGACGCCACAGCGTTGTAGCCTTGTATGTACGTGTACATCGGGTGAACCCAAAAGAATGAACAGATTCTAAAATTTCATCACTTAAACGCTACAAACGATACCAAAACGCTGTTGGATTCATCCGAAAGACACACCGCCTTCAAGTGGTTTTACGGCAACTGGTGGTTTTCGAAGAACCATCAGCCATCTTGCCATCAACCATCTGCAAAGAATTAATACATACGGACGCAAACTTATTTACGTTGCCCTTTGGACTTAGATGTCAGGCTGCCTGAAAGAGCCCACGACCTTCGAGACAAAAAGCCGGAGAGGGTCTTACCACTCAGCCATATTGACACGGCCTATGGACTCCGGCGTTTGAGCTCAAAGGTCGTGTGTTCAATTCCTGCTCAGACAATCTGATATTTAAGTCCAAGTTTAAGTTTAAGCTGAAGACTGAGAGCCAGTTGCTAACAGGAAGAAGTAGCCGATTGTTTTAACCAAGTGGTGTGCTTTTTCCACATGGGCCGTTACCGTTTGCGTAATCACTGGGAAGGAGTCCACTGTTTAAGATCGCATAAATGTAGCGATTCTGTCAGGAAAAATACATCTTTGCTCTGACCTCTCCGTTTTTCAATCTGTAAGTGCACTTGCCCAATATATAGCCGCCTAAACCCGACTATTGGACAGGTGCCAACATGAGTGCATGAACGGCTCCCCCTGCCCCACCCAGGTGGTTCCGGTTCTATGCAGTACAGCTGGCCACGTGACGTAAAGTCTAAGGCTAGGCCTATTGTTCTCGACAGTATAGATGCGGGTCCCAGGACAGCAGAGTAGTTTAGTTGGTGTTGGAGAGACAACAGATAAGGTCGTCTCTCTGAGTACTACGCTACTATAGGGCTGATCAGGCTTCTAAACCTGAATCAGTCCCTAATATGTAAACTCTGTGTACAGAACCCCTAGCTGTACGTATAGTAAGGTGTGAATTGTGCTTGAGCCTTGCTTGAAAACAATCGTCCACTCCCTAAGTCGTCACAAGATATACTATACGCTGAGTTTAGTGAATTAACCAGGGAAAATTTCTGTTTCGCTCAACTCAGGACATTCCTGTGTGGGGCCGATAAGGGAATATCCCTCGTGCTTTGCAAACGCAAGGCTACCTGCTATCAACATGGACTGTCCTGGTCCGGCAAAACTGAAATTATTCACGGTTAATTCACTCCAACTGTATATTCTTTACGAAATACCATAACCAACCCTTTTTCGGAGCAGCTATAAAACATTTTGGCTGACAGGCCTTTCACCGACCAACGCATGACCATCGCATCATCCATACCTTGTTGCAACGTAAATGTGTATGGTCCAGAGTTAGAGGTCTTAGGCCAGGTTTACGCAACGACTCGCCTTTGCATTCTCGCAGCTAGAATTTTATCACAATGGCAAAGTTGTCGTTGCCATGGTAACAAAGCTATCTGGAGTAGCTAAATCCGACGTCGTTTGAGTAAATGCTTCAAGTCTTATAATCCGTGACAATACGATAAAGAATTCCTCCTGACGAAATGTTCACAGCCGCTTCCGAACTCGGATTATTCAGTGTTTTCATTGCGAGTCGACATAGCTAAAACCGCCGCCATGTTGGAATTTCAGATGATTTCTAGCCTCTAGCTGCGAGAATGCAAAGGCAAGCCGTTGCGTAAACGCGCCCTTACACCGCCAGATGCACTGTGGAATCAGACGACGGTTTGAAAGTTACGGAAACAAAACAACAGAACTTTTATCACCAAGAACTTGAACACTGATCACGTTCACTGAAGCGAAATTGGACCACTTCATCCATTAATATCATCCCTCAAAACACCATTCTCAGTACTTCAATTAACTCACCACGCTCATAAAGTGACCTTCTTCGCAATGTGAATGTCGTCATCCAAGATGGCTGCCCCCGTGTACGCTGTTCACAGCTCCACTTCATGACAACACTCGTAACAGTTGTATCAACATTTTTTAATGTCAGCTACTGTGTGGCACATTTTTAAAATCTTTTTCACTAGCTAAGATTCCTCGATATTATTCATAGCTGAATATATATGTTTGTACTAAGTTTGAATGCTGCTGCATCGTCATGAACAGGCTACATCTCCTTGCGACACAAACCAGCCAATCGTTAGGATGGCTTATCACTTACCCAACCCAGGTTCGTTTTCAACCTACAACAACAGTTTCAAGATAGGAGCAGCTATTCTCTTGCACACCTAACGCGTTTTGCATTCCTTTCGTTGTGTGTCCCAGGTTATCTACCAAAAAATGCCTCGTATGTAGGTCGCGGCGTGGGAGTCCTAAGTTACGGATGGGCTTCCTCATCTTTCAGCCATTATCACGCTGGATTTTCTCGCCTCTACTTTCGCCTTGAATTATTAGACGCTGCCGCCATGACAGTAGGTCAAACGCTCCAGGGCTTCTCACAGAATCCCATTTATCCGAGACGGCTTATTAAAAGCTATTCATTTTGTCCCGCGTTTGGCCAGAACTGTTCTGTCGTCACTTTTAATTATGATCAGCCCTTATAAAGAGATCAAGGAATAGAGAGAAAACCCGCGACGGGTATGAATGCGGTGGTTATTTAACGTCACGTGTGCGGAAGATTTCTCGAATGTAAATAGTGAGAGAGTGACGCCTCGTGGCAGACGGAATGTTATTAAATACGCGTTAATGGAATAACGTTTAGCTGCGCGGGCGGTGGGCGTATCTGTGAAACTGATGGGCGTTAAAGTGCTTTGGTGGTGGCTTACACCAACCAGCCCATTGCATCGCTGCGACGAACATATCTGCTTTGCCACTACTGACGTTACTAATATAGCAACTTCGGAGAAAGAAGAGCAACTGAAAATGGCAAACGAACACCACAAGGGAGTCGTTATTGATGACAAGTGTGCAGGAATAATGACGGAAAATTCCCGCGTTGTCATTATGCTGTTTCGGGTACTTTGTTGTGAGTTTAATTCCGGATCTCAAACGTTGAAATTATTACGCCACCCCAGCAAAGTGGCTCCGATGACGTCATTTGTGAAATCTACCAAGTCCAAGGTCTACATGACATCATATCGTAACAACCCATTGTCACTTCAAAATTAATATTCATTGTTAGTAAGGTGATACTATGTGGTCAGGAGGGTGAGCTTTGGGCGAGTTGTGGGAGAGTTATGTTGGTTAGTGCTTCAAGTGTCTTCGGTTTCTAAGGCTTGTTTTCTTTAGCTGTAAGTTAGCTTGTAAGTAGGTTAAACTGAGCGCATGGCTTGAAGGCCGCAGTTTTGTTCTTGGCTCAATAAAGAATCTAATCTAATGTATGTGCCCAATTATTGCAACAGTATAAAGCCACACAAATTGCCAACAATGAGGTATGAATCGAAATAGAATTATTCATCCGCCCAATCGTCACAGATCCAAAGATAATTTTGGCCCGTTTGATTTGAATTATATTTCCCTTTTTATCCCAATTCCCGAACTAAAACTCTGTTATCAGTGAAGCACTGCAACCCAGTAGCTACTTAGTTTAGCAGTCAAAACAATGAAATAATCCAAAACTAATTATTCCAGCTTGTCCCAAGTAGGCCTATACCACGCGCCATGGTTGTTTGCTGTGATGTGCATATCACGTGACTGG
>JAHWFP010241390.1:0-13280 GCA_023313725.1 Lithobius niger
TTTGTTTGTTTATGAACTGACATAACTACGAAAATGCTAATTACATTCTCCTCATCATGCGATTCCTTACTTTAATTATTACATGGAATGGTCGATTCACAAAATCGCTGAGGTTAGTACCTCATGCAATGAAGCCAAGATTTGCACTAATGTGTGTTGGTCGTAGCTCACACGATTGCGGGCACCATGAATTGAATGCATTCACCATGAATTCACCATGAATTCACCATGAATTGAATGCCCGCACATATCTCAAATTGGGACCAGCTCCCTATTCCCAAAGAAACCGAAAGTGAAAAATTTATTTAATGGGGGCAGCGTTGGGGGGAGCACCCTTGGATGATCTCAATACGTGGTTACCTCCGTGGTGACCAACGACCGATAGTTGTTTGGTGGTAAACAAAATCATAAAGCTCCCAATTCACTGGGTCGATACTTTTGACCCCTCCTGTTTAATCTAAATGTAGTAACCATCACAATTGCCGGTTAAAAATGTGATATATTTTAGAGTTTAGGCGTAATTGTCAGCTTTATGCCTATTTTTTTTAACCTGCCGTTTTAACTTTGCAAGCAGCATCTAACGGAGAACTGGAGTCGAGAATTGGAAATATTACATACCAGTTTGTGTTTATACTGATGAACGATTTAGAAAATCTATGCAAAAACCCTTTTTGACGCCATTTTGGTCCACTATTTTGGATTAGTTAAAAAAAATCAAGTGCATGCGTCGTTCAGCCTTATTTCTTAGAATATTCCAACTAAGTTTCATTCGTATCCGATCCTGCGTTTGGCCCTTACCGCGGAACAGGCAAACAGACTGACATCCAGATACACAAAGTGCTTAAATGTCGAGTTCAAACGGGACGTCGATATTTTCGTTCACTCGGCCAATAAGCTGTTATTTGCCCTGATTGTTCATGAAAATTTGTTGGAGTACGTAGGAGAGTGGTAAATAAACACAAATCGCCGTGAATAATATAAACCCAGTTGACCATCCTTGGATATTGGTAAAGGCACTATGGCAGCGATCTGGTGAAGGACGGGTTCGAAAGTTCGACTCCGGTTTACATCACTCGAATGAAAGGCAAGTGCATAAAAGTGGCTTAGTGTGTTTGTAGAGTTGATTTTTGTTGATAGCTTATTTCCAATTTAACTAGTGTAACTACTTCGGGAGTGGACGAGATGTTTTCAAGTATAACTCAATTACCAATTCACTCCTAACTGCTTAGCTAGGGGTCTAAGGACAAAGTACTTAAAGTCTCAATTCCATTTACGCGAGACCAGCAAGCAAGCTAGCCACGCTACACGGACTAGCGTGCCGCTGTCCTCGCTGACCCTCCCGCCTAGCTCTCGCTACTAGCTCCTCAAATTCCATTCAATCGAGCGTTCAAGCCACTTGGCTTGCAATGCGGTATACTACCGTGGCTCTGATTGGCTCCGAGTGGCTTTAAAATGAATGCGTATTTTTGCTCATAGCTAATTACTGAAAGACTTTCAAATTAATACAATAGCATTTTTGGAATCAGTGGATTATAATCTAGTTTTTCACAACGAATGCAAGTTTCCCAACTTTTGTGAGAAATGAACGATCGTTTCAAGCGGTGATTTAGCTCTGTGGCCTGTGGCTTGTTTTGATCGGAGACAAACAATAGCGCGCTTCACGATTTGAACCTAGTCTGCATACCGTTAAATACATTGCTATCTACGCGCCGATTCATTTTGTTTGTCTAACAATTAAAGTATTTAGCTAAACTGAGTGACGAAACGATCGAGTGCAGACATACGCAACGGCTTATTTATGGCGCCATCTTGCCTGAAACGTCATCGACTCCCTCTTCCTGATTGGTTGCCAGCAGAGCGAGCCGAACGAGCTGGCCTCGCTAGCTGAAAGATTATGGGCCGACTAGAAGCGCGAGACGGCCTCGCTTGCCTTGGCGAGACGTTGTAGCTTGTGTCTCACGTATATGGAATTTGCTGCGCTAGTCCACGCTTTGCAGCTTTGGCCTCGCGAGACTCGCTAGCTGGCTGGTCTCGCGTAAATGGAGTTTAGGCTTAAAGCCCCAACTCCATTTATGCGAGACCAGCAAGCAAACTAGCCACGCTACACGGACTAGCGTGCCGTTTTGATCGCCGACCCTCCCGGCGAGCTCTCGCTTCTCGCTCCTCAAATTCCATTCAAGCGAGCATTCAAGCCACTTGGCTACACTGCGGTACACTAGCGTGACTCTGATTGGCTCTAAAATGAATGCATATTTTTGCTCATAGCTAATTACTGCAAGACTTTCAGATTCATACAATAACATTTTCGGAATCAGTGGATTATTCTCTAGTTTTTCATAACGAACGCAATTTTTCCAACTTTTGTGAGAAATGAACGAACAATAGCGCGATTTGAACGTATTCTGCCTGCCATTTCATGGCCCTGATTATTAAATGCTTTCCTATCTAAGTGCCGATTCATTTTGTTTGTCTAACAATTAAAATATTCAGCTAAACTGAGTGACGAACCGATCGAGTACAGGGATCCGCAACAGCTTGTTTATGGCGCCATCTTGCCTGATACGTCATCAACTGCCTCTTCCTGATTGGCTGCCAGCAGAGCGAGCCAAGCGAGGTGGCCTCGCTAGCCGAATGATTCTGGGCTGAGTAGAAGCGCAAGAGACGGCCTCGCTTGCCTTGGCGAGACGTTGTAGCTCGCGTATCGCGTATATGGAGTTTGCTGCCCAAGGCCACGCTTTGCAGCTTTGGTCTCGCGATATTCGCTAGCTGGCTGGTCTCGTGTAAGTGGAGTTTGGGCTTTAGGCACTGAACCAGGCTTAAGAGCCTTGTTCAGTCCTAGCGAGGGGTCAGAGAGAGCAACCTTTCGAATTGCCTCTTCTTCACCAACTGGCCCTTCGGTTATCCAGCCCTCGTGTTTTATTGGGGAGGAGGGAGGGGAGGGTGCAGAACAATAGAAGTGGCCTGAGGCATTACGTCACGTGACCGGTCTAACAGGTGCGATCGGTCCCAACTGGTTTAGCAATAGGGCTGGCTCGCTACCAGGCTGTTGGCGTCCGGCCACTACGTGACGTAATGCCTCAGGCCACTTCTGCGGTTGGACAAAAGTTGGCAGGGTGCACAAGCAGCTCTAACTGCAAGGCGTACTGCGAGTGTTGGCGCGCATTGCGTCCTGCTATACGTAAATAGCTGGTTACACTAGGGGCAGGAGTTGGATAAAGGGTGGAATTAATATCTGACGTACATTTACCCAACATGCATGGTGTATAATTTAGGCGTGTTGACACTGCTGGCACCACACGCAATTAGGTGTGCACTATAATAATAATATAATAATAAATTCAATTTCCTGCCCACAAGAGGGACATGGGGGTAGGAATGGGTCAAATTATCAATCACTTACAACCTACCCAACGTTAAAGGTAGCTTTTACAAGAAAAACAGAGGCCAGCACTCGGTCTTCAATTGTTCCATCATGTCTCGTTGGGTTTTTCAGAAGCATGGTACTCTGGCCTTAATAGATATGGTGTAAGGTCGTCTTAAACCTGGTTACAGACGAGGCCGTGACCACCTCCTCATTCAACGAGTTCCAGACGGGGACCACCCGACATGCAAAGAAGTTCCTACGTCAATTTAACCTATGTTTAGGTAGAGTCAACTTAAGGCTGTTACCGCGTGTTTTGGTGGTTGTGCTCAGCTCAAAAAACGGTAATTTGTGGTGCAAGATATTGTAGGCTAACACTAAGTCCGTCCAGAGACGCCTTAACTCAAGTGAATCCATTTTTAAAATGCTTAGTCGTTTGGGGTATGTGTAATTTCGCATGCCCGGCATTGCCTTCGTGTACCGTCGCTGCACGGACTCCACCCTGTCAATGTCCCCCAAATAGCCCGGTGACCACACCTGGCTGGCGTACTCCAATAAAGGCCGCACAAAAACTTTAAAGGCCCACAGCTGGGTTTCTCGATTGCCAGATGTGAAAGATCGTCGGACGATAGCAGCTCGACGATTTCCGAGCATAGATACATTGCAGCACTGAACAACAGATTTCAGATTTGACTCGAAGAGCACCCCAATTCATCGTTTGGAGTACATTTGTCCCCAAAAGGTAATCTGACTTCACCGTCTTCCCAACATGGAAATTTCAACATTTATTTATAGATAGAGGAAGCTGCCATGTAGTTGCCCAGTCTACAACTTCATCAATTCCATGCTGTAAGATTTGCGTGTTGACAGATGTTAAAATGTGTAAGTGGCATTTTAAGTCGTCTGCGAATTTAGCTTGTGTGATTTGTTCATTACTGCATTGAAGATCATTCAAGAAAAGAACAAAGAGCAGTGGGCCCAACACAGATCCCTGTGGTACACCACTAAAAATCACTTTATCAATGGATCTAGTACCACCAAGCACAACATGTTGTGTTCTGTTACTGACAAAGGCATTCATCCAGTGAAGGAGGTTGCCAGTAAATCCACATTGGAAAAGCTTAAATAAAAGTTTTGAGTGAACCACCGACTCAAAAGCCTTCTTGAAGTCAAACAAAATTATGTTAGTTTCGATTCCCAGGTCTAAAGCCTCTGTCCACAAATCCTGAGACAGCAACAGTTGTTGCACTACCGATCGCCCAGGGAAGAAGCCGAACTGATCCTTTTTCATTATGTGGAAGTTGTTTATAAATTTCATCATTTCATTTTTTATAATGGTTTCCATGATCTTGCAAGGAATACATGTTGGAGAAATAGGGCGATAATTTTTGGGATCAGAGGGGTCTCCCTTTCTTGGTACGGGTACAACACTTGCTGTTAGCCAGACATTTGGCAACTTGCACTCCAAGAAAGACTGATTAAATATTTTTTTTTAAGTGGGTAAGTTATTTGACTGCCGATTTGTTTGTAAAAATAGGCTGATAGGCCATTTGGGCCTGTAGCGTGACTTTGTTTCATTTTATTTAAACAGTTTAAGATGTCATTCGACCTGAACATTACCGTAGAACACTTTGCATTTCGATTTATTGATGTAAAATTTGGGTTTAGAATTGGGTTTGGATGTTGAAAATCGTCAAGTATACCATTTTTTGAAAATTCATTATTTATAATCTTGGCTTTTGCCAGGTTCTCAGTTATTAGGGTACCATTAACTCTTAGTGGTAGAATCCTACGAATAGTCTGTGTTTTGTTCCTATAGAAACGAAAGAGTGAAGAGGGACTTCCGTCTGTGAGTATTTGTCGTTCTTTCAGAATACTTAGTGCTTCGACATGGTTCGAGTAAAGCTTTTGACATTCATTATAAAGTACTTTATTGATGTTATTTTTATGATCTTGATAGCGTTTCCAGTGTTTACGCTTTTTATGTAGCAGGTTTGTTAATTTAGCATCAGTAAACCGTTTTGTTTTTACCCTTGCCTTCTTAAACGTACTACAATCATATGTAGGTAAAGAGAGATGAGACTGGAACATATTCCACATTTCATTAACATCATTAGCCCGCTTTATTTGCGTCCAATTTTGAGCCATCAATCTCGAGCGTAGTAACTCGAAATTTATAGTTCTATGTTTAGGTATTACATTTGTCATCAACTCATATTGCAGTTTAAGATAACAATCGAGTGGTCGCTAAGACCGAGTTCAGATTCAATTTCTACTTCGAATACCACTCTAGAATCGTCTGTCAAAATAATATCGAGGATGTTATTTCCTCTCGTCGGTTTGGTAACTAATTGGGTTAATCTTAGAGTTGCAATCTGAGCCAAAAATAATTTATGTGTTCTCTTGATGGCACTTTCGACTGACCAGTTTACTGTGGATAGGTTAAAATCACCCAGAACCAAATTTGAGTAGTTCCGGTGCTGCTTAAAATTAATAAAATTACACATTCTGATAATCTGGTCCTCATTGTCGCCATCCAGCAAATAGCCCAAGATGATGATCAGCTTAGCCCTGGCTAACTGGATACACATCGCTTTTCCCCCACAGAGCATTCCGCAAGTGCCACATCCAACTCCTCCCAATAAACACAAGCAATTCCACCCCCTCGTTCGCCACGGTCCCTACGTAAAACAGAGAATGGAAAGCCATTTGTAATCATGGCATTCGTGACATCGCTCGTTAGCCATGGCTCCGTAATGAAATAAATATCACAATTGCGGGATGCCAGATGTAGGTGAAAATCTGCAAGATTCGCTACCGAGCTGCGTGCAATTATCAAGGCACACTTAATAAAACTCTCGACACTTAGCGTAGATTGAACACTAGTCATTCTTGACCCATTCGCACAAGTTATGGCTCTACCTATCTTGGGTTGGGGTTGTTTGTCAGTAGATTCCCCATTTAAGAGCCTGCGTTTCCCTGTTGTTGTACTTCAGGCTGGCATTTGTATTGATCATATATCAATGTACTACCATCGGCTTTTGAACTCCTGATCGTCTCCATCTTGGAATAATAGCATTGGTGGCCCATGGCAGGAACAATATTGGTGTTCAATTTCGCTTGGAGCTCTACAGCCAGAACTGCTTTGCCACGTATGGTCAGGTGTGTGCCATCCCTCGACATCAAGGTGTAATCCGACAATATGTCCTGATCTATAGAGATGAAGTTAAAATTTCGATCAACACAAAGTTGCTTCAATAATTTGTTGCACGGGGGTACCATGGCATCTTCGTGCATTCTTTCCTTTCCCAACCGTGGAAACATCGCGACAAATGACAAGTTTGCAAGTGGGCGAATATTTTTTACTTTCACTGCAATATTTTCCAGCATGGTCACTATTTCTTCTGTGCATTAATGGTCACATTGTTGGAGCCTACGCATATAATAACGTTAATCTGTTGTTCAGTGTTCTCCAGCAAATGTTCAACCTTTTCCAAGAGACGTTGTGCAGTGCACCCAGGTAATGTCCAAGTGATAGACTTAACATGGTCGTTTATCTTCAACCGCCGCACATGTGAATCGCCGATGACAAAGCAAGGTTTAGACACTTTTTTGACAGAAGGAATATTATCCTTGTTTTTTTGCCTCATTTGTCTTGTTTCGGTTATCGGGTTAAATTGGTTAAGTCTATCAATCAATTTCTGGTTTACAGGAAACTTCCAAGATGTTAGTTTGCTTTGAGCTAGCCCATCTTGAACTACCCTTTTGTCTGTTGTTGTCATTTTGTTGGTTTTACCAGCTTGAAGTTTTTTCCTACGTTTTGTGACATTTCTAGGCAGGGTAAATTCTGGCCCTATCAATGAATGTCTACTATTTGTAGGCCGCTCATAAGTGTTCGGCACAGAAGCATCTTGTCCCGTAGACTTGTTCACTTGTTCAATGTGGGTCGTAGTAGCTCGATTTTCCCATCTTCCCTGGGGTTCAGTAGGGTGCTAATTTTAATTTTAGCTTTCCCTTGTTCCTTGATGGCTTCTGGTACATGATTTGCTGATTTTTCCGCATTGGCGCTTTCCTGGTTTTTACAAAAGCTGATCAGCATAAGGACCTGATTGATGAATATTTCTTCAATTTTCTTCTCCAGGAGTGACTGATTTGTAGACATTTCTTCTGTTTTATTTTCCAAATACTGTAAGTTTGATTTGAAAAGGTTTTAAAGAGAGTCTAGATGATCGTGAATACATTTAGGTTGACCCTGCTCTGTAGTTTTTACTGGTTTTTAGTTCGACTCGGTTTTATTCGTGCTATTAGAGGCACAATTATTTTACAAGATAGTAGTATTTAGTTTGTTGAGAGTCGCATTTATTCCACACAAATCCACATCGTGTTCGAGTCTATTGCTTTCCATGCCCCGCTTGAGAAAAAAGATTTCGTTTCGTAGGTCCATGACTGATTTTTCAAGCACATTTGGGGATTTACCAGCATTCTGCACCTGTTGTATTTCGTGAACGTTCACTGGTTGAAGACCTTTTCTCGATTTAGACGCCTCATGTTGTGAATTTTCTGATAGTTCGGACACGCACAATTCGTCAATATCGGTATTTGCAATAGTTGATAGATCGAGAGAATCTTCTGGTAACAGATTTTTTCCGCATTAAAACTGTTTAAACTTGGTGTTGATGTATAATGTTTAGTCGAAAAAAGTGTAGTTTGCTGTGCAAAAATCTACGTCCACTTTTTTGGTGTTCCCTATTTTTTTCTTTTTTTCTTGTGTCTTAGCTTTAGAATTAATTTTCTTCTGTTTTTTACCTTTGCCACATGTATAGGTGATTACAGATGAGGATTTTCTCGAATTGTTTGATATGGTTGCTGTTATACTGTCTAGTATTGCGCCTTTCGGGTTTGTTTGCAGGGTCTGTCATTTTTGCCGAGATTTGCAGAAAGTGGAATTGTACTCACTAAGCCTCCGTACAATGTTTGCTCGCGAGAGGCAGTCAGATTGGGATTTCAAGATTGAGATTTTCGGTCACTAACACAAAGAAATAGCCAAATAAGCACAAGCATATGGATCTTCCTACCTTCATTTGAGTTGCCACGAACGATTTGTAATCGATTGGCTTCAGAAAGTTGTTAAAGTGATCATGCATGCAGAGCGGCGCCCACTTCGACCCGTCCAATTTACGGAAGTCCACGGAAGTCCTTTCCTTTCCAACGATACCTAACCCAATCAGAAGTACCTACCCGGAAGTGGTGCTAATAAATTATGATTAGTGCATAGTATACACCGTAATAGAAAATATAATACTGCCCAAAATGGAAGGCATTGTTCACTTTAGGTGAAAAGCATTGAATTTGGTATGGATGCACATTAAGGTTAACTAGAATAAAAACTATGATAGTAACTTCAAAATCCCCACGGGGAGGAGGGGTGACTTAATCCCCCCCCCAAAAAAAAAGTTATTTGGCTGTAACTCCGTAACCGTCAATAAATCAAATAAACCAGGAGCCCGTGACGATAATTCTACGTCATAATCTACAGAAGGTTTCACCAACTTTAAAGAAGCGTGTTCTATAGGGGAACAATAATGGCTTGGTCTTACAAGCCCACCCCGGGGGGTATAGGTGAACAACCCCCACAAAACCCCCCAAAAAGTGGGTGGAATTACCCCATGATCTACATTGAAGATCAACATGTTTAATGATCCATATTTATCTGTATACTACGAAAATACCAGGTCTGACAAGAATTTCTGGGGGAAGGGCCCTTCAGCAGCCTCCTGAGGGCCCCCAAAAGGGGGTTCAATTACGTCATTAGCTACATTGGTAAATGATATGTCAAAAAATCCGCTATAGCCACCCGTACATAAAAACATCAAATCTGACAAGAATATCCGGGGGAGGGGGGCTTCAGCAGCCTATAATTGACCGAAGGGCCCCAAAGGGGGGGCATTTCACATCATAAGCTACATTGAAGATCAACACGTTTAAAGATCTGCATTTATCTACATACTACGAAAATACCAAGTCCGACAAGAATTTCTGAGGGAGCGGCCTTTCAGCAGCCCCCAAAGGGCCCCAAAAAGGGGGTTGAATTACGTCATACGCTACATTGATAAATGATACGTAAAAAAATCCGCTATAGCTACCCGTACATGAAAACATCAAGTCTGACAAGAATATCTAGGGGAGGGGGGTTTCAGCAGCCTATAATTGACCAAAAGGGCCCCAAGGGGAAGACAGATCACATCATAAGCTACCTTGAAGATCAACATGTTTAAAGATCTGCATTTATCTACATACTACGAAAATACGAATTCTGACAGTTTCTGAGGGAGTAGCCCTTCAGCCCAGAGGGCCCCAAAAAGGGCATTCAATTACGTCATACACTACATTGGAAAATGATAAATCAAAAAATCTGCTTTAGCCACCTGTACACGAAAACATAAAGTTTTATAGGATTATCCGGGGCAAATGATCACATCATATAAGCTGTCTTGAAACCATTTAGTGGTCCATATTTATTCACATACTCCCAAAATACCAAATAACAAGAAAAATCAAATAATACGAATACCAAATAATAAGAATATGATATATAAAGGTGTAATGTACGATTTGTTCATTGCAAAGCAGCTCTTCTGATCCAGTCTGCAGAGAAACCTTTGTATACAACCTATTTATTCATTTCAAACCGTTTCATGTAGAGATGGCTTATTTCAAAGCACTTGGCAAGCTTACCAGTGAATCTGATGGATGGACTCAATTCGAATTATTGGTTGTGGGTCCCTTAAAGGACTAATTACCAGTAAACATTACAATTGCTGCAAACGATTACATCCCCTTCTCTCTTGCAATGGAAATTCTCCACTTTTAGAGTTTTCCTGGACAAACGGAACCAACAAATAAGAGATAAATTTATAAAAAACTTGAGACGTTGCACAACAAAGGAAATGGCCCAAGCAACCGGCACAAGTTATTTCAGAGTATGGTACTAATTACAATGAAACTAGAGCTGAAATCAATGACATGATAGCAAAGTTCTGGTTATCTTAAGATGAATTTGGTCACCTTTTGCTAGTTTGTGCTTGAGAGACACCAAATTGTTCATTCACTGCTTGTCTAAAATGACCAACTTATTTTTAGTTTTCCATCATCCATACTATGCGAGATTGATAGTCAACTTGGTACATATTGAAAACACCCACCTATTATTTTGGAAGAATTTAGGAGAGGTGCCTTTCCATCCAAACAACATGTAAGAATTTTTCCAGAACTGAAATAGATCTTACCCTTGAGCAGACAGTTAACACAGATGCTGCGAGTCGACTTAGTGGTATTCCACGTATGGTGTGTAACAAAGAAGGACTTTCTGTTTTAGAAACAGAAAATGTTACTAATGATTTAAAGCACCATCGCATAAAACGAAATAATGATGGCTTACAAAAGGTCTTGGACATCACTCAAAGTACAATGAAACAGTTTGAAAATTACCCTGTGGACGAGCTCTTCAATATTAACACAGGCAAAGCTGCTACAGCTGCCACTAAAGCTTTCCTACTAAGAGTGTCTGAAATTGGTGAAGATGCATGCATCCGGTTCATCAGTGAATGCACGGAAAATTAAACAGAGCTGAGCAGCCAATTAAACGCCAGAAGGGGTCTACGTTTTCTTCTGAAGGCATCACCACCAAGAGGAATAAACAAAATGGAAAGGTGATTGAAGCCAAAATGGAGATGCATACATTTGATAAGAAACATTTTTGTTTAGCATTATACGCAAAACTTGACCTAGAAAATTTCTTCTCATATCCATTGACGACAATTCCATTGATATGTTGACGCAACAAGACCAACAAATCAAAGTTATTTCAATTACTTGAAAAAGCATAACAAATCAAAAACTGCCTACATGTATTGCCTACGGGATATTTTTTTCTGCATCTGATGAAGGGCCTTCCTCTAACTTATCACGGTGCATCAAGAAATACTCTTTGAAATCTAGTCAGTGTCAATCCATCCCAATTTGACCACCAGTTTGACTTGTCCACCAAGAGTGCAGGGCGAGGAATTAAGAGTGCAGGACTGTGATAAGTAGTTGTAAGCGGAGTACACCAAAGACGACTAGAAGACTTCACATCAACACTTAGGGGCAACAGTTTCAAAAGAAGCTGGATTAAATTTTTGGTTCAAGACTGGAAGAAACGAGAGCCATCCTTGTCTAGTACTTGCGCTCTCAAGCGTTGGCTACAAAGACACCTGTGTTGTATTCAGAAACCACAACGAGGATTTGGTTAGTACTGAAGACGAGAGTTTATGCTGCAGTCACGAGGAGGCAGATACTCGTACGACATCTTCGAACAATAATGTGTTGACAATTCTTGGAAACCTGGAAAACATTGAGGCTGCTGGAAATGACGTTTTTGTATGCATGGAAGCAGGTGTACAGTCAAATAACACCCAGCGGTTTGTTGATATCACTGGAATAGAAAAGGTTTGGGAGCTCTTCCTGGCTTTTACTGTTTTGCAGGATGCGATTATACAACCATATTTGCACGAAATGGCAAGAATAGCCCGTTTGAATTACTGCGCTATAAGCAGTTTGTTATAGGGCACTAACTTCATTTGCAAGGTTGTCTGATGAAGATGTTTCTCCTCAAAGGCTTCTGCAGCTGGGGAAGTATACATGCAACTTGTTGGAAAAAGGAATACGTCTGCAAACAATAGACGACTACAGACATTTTTGGCCACGTACTACAAGCCAAAACGACATAGCGGTATCATGGACAAAGTAAAGGGAATTTATGGACGCACCATACTCCCATGGAAGTCAGTTCTTCAACAAAAGATTCGACGATGTAAGTACATTTGCACTACTTAGGGAAAAGCATCCCAAAGTATTTAGACTACCACGAGACCAGATGATTGGGGTTGGAGATTAAATGATGATCAATTGGGGATTAAATGATGGTCAATTGGAGATTAAATGATGGTCAATTGAAGATTAAATGATAGAGACTATGTGGGCCTGACGTTGCCATGTCCCTAGGATATCAGTTGCACGATATCCTTGATACTACAATTGACATGGATGAAGAGAGAATGGATGAAGGTAATATGGATGAATCAGAAAATTGAGACTTTAGCAAAGCTTCATCGGATCAAGACAGATGAAGGATCGGATGAAAACGGTTCATACCTTTGCCTTAATAAACCACCCATCATCTGCCAGTACAGCTTTTTGTTGATGGTTTTCATTTGGTTAGTAAAACGTGCAGTGGCTTGTTAATTTTTGTTTCACACATAAACTTCATTGCCAGTTACCAATGTATAGTACAGATTCCCAAAAAATTAATTTTTCATGCACTTTCTCTGTACTGGAAAAGCCCCTCCCTCAGACTTGGTATTTTTGTAGTATGTGATAAATGTGGACCTTTAAACGGTTGATCTTCAATGCAGCTTATTTGATATGATCTGCCCCCCCCCCCCCTCAGCTTGGGGCCCTTCGGTCAATTATAGGCTGCTGAAGCCACCCCTCCCTAACATATTCTTGTCAGACTTGATGTGTTCATGTACGGGTGGCTATAATGGATTTTTTGACGAATCATTTACCAATGTAGCTTATGACATAATTTAACCCCCTTTTTGGGGCCCTTTGGGGGCTGCTGAAGGACCCCTCCCTCAGAAATTCTTGTCAGACTTGGTATTTCTGTAGTGCGTCGATAAATGCGGATATTTAAACGTGTTGATCTTCAATGTAGCTTATGATGTGATCAGTCCCCCCCCCCCCAATTGGGGCCCTTCGGTCAATTATAGGCTGCTGAAAGCCCTCTCCCCCAGATATTCTTGTCAGACTTGGTATTTTCGTAGTATGTAGACAAATGCAGATCTTTAAACGTGTTGATCTTCAATGTAGCTTATGATGT
>JAHWFP010241394.1:0-12267 GCA_023313725.1 Lithobius niger
GGGGTTGCATGCAGGAATTTCAAATTAACCTTAACAGATGGAACAAGGCTGGTTGTCGTGGTTCAGTTTTGGTGTAAGTTTAATGTTATGAGCGATCGTGTGCTCAGGCTCGCCTGAAGTTCATGGGCGACACTAACCTTGGCTTAAGGCTTTAAATGGAATGTCTACGGCATTAGGCTTACTTGGGAAAATTTGGATTGGTTAGTTTCGGAAAATTTAGTTTTGTTAGTGACTGCTAAACTAAATAGCTTCGGGTTGCAGTGCTGAACTTACAACAGGGTTGGTCTGGTTTGAATTTAAGTTCGGGGTTTGGGGAAATTACGAAAAATTCTATTTTAGGGCCGAAATTACCTTTGGATGCGGGGAGTTGGAGAGTTGGAGGCGGAATGGAATTTTAGGTTAATGCCTAATTGTTGGGAGCACCCGGCGAATGATCAAGCGAGCTCGAGGGTTACAATTGATGTCAAGCATTATGTACAGAAAAATCATAGCTATGTTTTGTTACAACAATTGATCAAATAGGATTATTTCAACTAACAATGAGTATTAATTTTGGAGTGACAATGGCACATTACAATTTGACGTCATGTGGATTTCGGGCTTGGCAGATTTCATAAATGACGTCATCAGCGTAACCTTGCTGGGGTGGTACAATTCCAACGTTGAAATCCTGAATTAAACTCGCAACAACCTTCGAAGGCGATCGTTTTTGGAAACTTGGCGGGTTTTTCTACCAGTTTTGGTTTTGGGTGGATCAAACTTAACTCTTTCTTTTGGATCTTTCTTTAGCTGCAATAAAACACATTATTTGGGAAACAATTTTGGATACGTAAACGTGGATAGCGGTGGATTTTTACTTAGGTAAGTAAAAATCGAAGCCCTTCAGTTTTCTTACTTTCTAATTTTCAAATTTACCATTGCCAATTAGCCGTTAGATTAGCCAAATTGCCACGGCTTAGTTTATTGTTTGACCACTCTTCACATGCTTAAGATGCTTCAATCCCATTTTGGCACACACTGGCTAACAATCGCTGATTTCGTTCGCTTCGCTCACTCAATCAGCGCAAGCCCTTCAGTTGTTTTGTTTATCCCTGCACCTTCCCCTTAACTTTTCAAGATTTCATTGACATTTAGTCATGCAGAAACCCCCGAAGGTCGCTGTTACTATATATAAAACAGCAGAACGCGAAGCGTTTTATTTTTGGGTTATTAATAAAAACCCCGTTAACTCGTGGATGCTCGTATTGTTGCGTAACCATCATCTAACGCGCATCCTTTTATTCTTACGCAATCCACGGCAACGTTAATGTTTCCTTATTTTGTCCTCCGTTACAGTTCAGTTTTTAGTTCGTCCAGGCTTTTACAATAATTCTAAAGACCAGTGTTGATTGTTCAAGATATTGTAGCTTGAAATCTTTTGTTGCAACTTGGAAAAGAAACGAAATTTAAATTCGCTAGTGGAGAATTTCAAAACCCTCCCACGCATTTGTCCTGACCCCTACAACTCTCAAACCAACAAAAGGACCATGCTCAAATCACCATGCATCCGTGTGCCAAAATTCAACTACGTAGGCCCTTTCAGTTTTGTGCTAGCCATGAGCAAAAGTCTATGGGATTCAACATGGGGAAAATATTACTAGCTAACTAGCTAGACAGTAACATAAAAACAACGTTATTGACGCATCTTTTTCTCTATGATTGGTGGACACTCATCCTTTAAATTTTAGGTTTTCTTAATCTCTGACCCTTCCCCTTACATTTTCCACAATTTCAAACATTTCTGTCGCATTGGGATTTATCCTCAACATGCCAAAATATGCTTTCAGTTGCTTACAGTTAACAGACACATGTCTGCTAGTGAGCCGCCTTTTTATCATTAACAATAAATTTCTTAACAATTGGATGTCTACAATGCGATGATCTACTGTTACTTGGCGGCTACACACTAGCGTGTGTCTAGATGAAAAGAAGGTCTTTATTGCAATTTTATGAACGGAGTTGGAGCAAAGAACATTTCCGCCAACAATGGCTCGTTATACTATCACAACAATGGCTCGGTTACTAACAATGCAAATCGTCGCTGTACAAATATGTTAGACGGTGTCATTCGGCATTGCATTTCATGTAAACAGCGAAAGTTTCCCCGCGTTGTTGCCGAAAGCCATTGTCTAAATCATACTATAGTGTTCATATTTTTTTTTATTAAAACTTGTCGAGTTCTTCTTGCCGATGGACGAAACCGCATAGCGATTGTTTTTAATGCTAATTTTTTTTAGAGACGTTTGAAAAAAGTGTATAAAAAAGAGTGACCCACTTCCATCTCTGGACAAAAGTTTAAAGATCTAATAAAAATAAAAAGAAACCAGCTTTACTTTTATTTTGGGGTTCAATTCGTTGAGTTCTACGTTTTCTCAGTATGTTACGCACAGACGTGCCCAAAAGCAATAGTGGGCCCCCCCCCCCCAATCTCAAAGCGCCCCCAACGTATGAAAGACCCACGCAACCATCAAATTGATCCATGCCTCAATTTTTTCGAATACTCTACAATAAAATTGCGTTTTGAGCAATCACAGTTAATTTTAGTGAGTATACCCAACCCTAAAAGCCAAGCGAATGTAAAATCGTCATTGCTCGATAAATATTCGAAATAAAAAAAAAACAAAGGCTCCTAGACATTTTTTTTCTAATCACTTTTGAAAACCGTTGCCGTTAATGTGTTTTCAAAAGCTGCTGGAAAAATCAATGAAGAAAACGCGACTGATTGGGTTTTGATAAAAGAAAAAAAAATGGTAGGGGGAAACAGACGAAAACAAGCAGGGGTGGGGGGGGGGAAGAAAAGCACGTTAAAAAAAACAAAAATTATAAATGTGACACTTGCTAACATAATAATATCCTCAATTTTTACGTAACGTTAGGTGCTCCCATCAGGGTGAATCGTTCCCTGACTCCTGAACGTACTACGTCCCCCTCATTATCTTGGAAGGCAATATCAAACGAGCAATTTAGTTATCATAGCATTCCTGTATCCCTTATCTAAGACAGTTTGATCTTGGTTTGGGGCGCATCGAAAAAAAAATATTGGGGCGTGTGGGGCTGAAATTTCAGAAAAATTTAAGACTTTTTTTTTGCTACTTGGCAACCTATTGGTTGTGGGGCAGGGGTAGGGGTGTCATTTTCGACTCTGATTTCTCAGCTTCCGTAGGTTCTAAAATCTCTTTGTCATCTCGGTCATAGTTGGTGCAAAATGTAACTCGTGTGGGATCGGGAGGCGCATCGTCACATCTCGTCATACTTTCTCTCGGTGATGTTCAAATTACACATACCAACTTTAAGTTGGTTAAAAAGGGCGAGCATTTGTAACGCAATTTTCTTACTGCTTGTAATCCCCTGCACGAGCAATGCATACCACTGACCATTAATGTGTCCCATAGCCTAATACTATTTCATGATGATCCAGGCTAGGGTGAGGGCCAGCCCTGGCCAGCAGTTTCAGATTTCACTTTTAAAAATTGTCAGCCACATAATAGCGGCCGTGTTTACCCGTTTATACAGGAGAGGTGAGCGGTGTAGTCCTTTTCCTACTACGAAGGCTGCAACATGAGGAAGAAAGGGTATTTTTGTGTGGGAGAAGACTTAAACGTCAGGAAGCAATCCTCCTAACAAGCAGGTCTGCTTCAACTGCTAAAAAACAAGTGGTCGGCACGCGCTGGCCCGAGACGAAATTAGTTGTGTGAAAGGGTGAGCATGCACCCGGCATGAGAAAATTTTGTTATTTTTTTCTGCCTAAATGCTAAATGCTAAATGATGTTTCCGTTTAGACGCATATTGTCCACATGCCTAATTGCTCAAAACCACTGACTGCTAATGAAGTGACTACAAAGTTCAGCTGAATCCACTTACTTTCTTCATGGTTAAGTTACAGCACTTACATATCTCGCAGAAAAAGAAGCTGTGAGCACAACAAAAGATAAAAACATACTTATATTTTGACCACGATGGCGTGGTCATCCTCAGAGAGGAAAGGTTGCCTACACTCCCGTAATCAGTCACGTATGACCCAGATAGCACAAATTCACAACATTAGCCATCATGCAGTGTGGTCTAAAACATGAACGAGGCAGCCATTGTTCATGTTTTAGACCACACTGCATGATGGATAGTGTTGTGAATTTGTACTATGTGGGTCGTACATGACTGAATTATGGAAGTGTAGGCAACCTTTCTTGTCTGAGGATGACCACGCCATAGTGGTCGAAATATTAGTATGTTTTTATATTTTTTGTTGTGCTTACGGCTTCTTTTCTGCGATACCTGGAACTTGCACACGTCACCTTTTTATTCTTACATATGTCATGAACATTCAGCTAATCATCCTCCTACCATCACAGGCCTACCAAAAACCAGTCATCCAAAATGGCTGTCACCAAACCTGAAGATAAACCCCTATCATCAAAAACAGAGCTAGAACCAAGCATCCTCCAGGCTGGCTGAAATATCTACACCAAGCTAAGGCCTGCAAGGCATAACATGCCCATTGCCCAATAAAGCCAGTTATCACAAGAACAAACAAAATATGCTAATTCCACAACATTCCATCCCTTTTTTTTGTCTTCTTGTGGCATCTTCATACTAACAAACAGGACGGAAAGCCGACGCGTGAATAAGAGTTAAATAAATACAGATGCAAACCTATTTACGTTGCCTTTTGGACTTAAATGTCAGATAGCCTGAGCGGGCAATCGAACCCATGACCTTTGAAATCAGAAGCCGAGGTCCTCTCACGCTGGTCGTATCACCATGGCTCAGCGGTAGGACCTCGGCCTTTGGTTCCAAAGGTCGTAGGTTCGATTCCTATTTCTGGCAATCCGATATTTAAGTCCAAAAGGCAACGTAAATAGGTTTGTATCTGTATTTATTTATTCATACTGACAACATACAAGGATATGGCGTAATATTTTGCACTATCCAGTCCATATCCTTGTCGTTTGCCATTTAATGATTTTAATGAATTTCATGAATGCACCACACGAGCATTCAAATGGCACTCGGGTAAGTGGATTCGTGAACACGTCTGCGATGTTATCTTTACCGCGTACACAAATTCCAGGACACACACACTTTCTTTCATGATGTCTCTCACGAACTTAAGTCTTTATGTATGGTTTGTTCATTAAAATTCTTTGCATATGCAGTCGCCGCTTCGTTGTCACAATAACCGGCACCTTTAGGTGCAACCAAGTTCTCTCTTCCCAAATGGCTTTGATCAGTTTTATTTCTAACGGCAGTAGTAGATCACCCAACGAACTCTGCCACCATGGTTGACAGTATTCATTTTTGTTTTATACACCTTTGTTTTAGTACGCACCACATAATGGGTATTCCCGGCAACAAACCCACATAACCCGACCACAATTTTCTGTCTTCCAGGCTGGGTGCCCATGAGCTGTTGATGTAAAATCATACTGTGGGTGTTTCAGATGTTGGTGCACCTATCACACCAAAGTCTGGCGTAGTTGAGTTAGCATACATCAGCACCCTCTGCAAAAGACTCAATGATTTAGGTTATGGCTAAATTGTACCAAGTGTTCGATAATTCGTTATTTCTTTTATGAGGATCTACAGGGACGTACTCTGTTGCATCTTCCCACCATCTACACCATTCTCAGGCTTCTCTACCACCTATTGTAAGGATGGATGTAAGGATTCACACTCATACAGCACACCTCACCCTCAGCACTTGTATGGGGTTTCCTATACGCATCCCCACCTAGGCATGCATATTCAAGGCATGCTTTAATACATCTCGTTCAAGTCTTCTTTGACTTGAAGAGGATTTATGACACGATCAGGCATTACGGGGTGCTCCATAACCTCTACAACCATGGAGTGAGGGGACAGATTCCGCTGTTCCTTTCAGTTCTCCTTTCGAGCCGTTTTTTTCACGTTCGTGTCGGGACAATTCTTTCCTACCTGTGATATTTCGAGAATGGTGTGCCTCAGGAGTGTATTCTCAGTGTCATTCTTTTTGCCGTTGAGATCACCCCCATTGCCCAGCAAACCACTGTTGTTCAGTCGTTATTTGTTGATGACTCGGCCCGCGCTTTCAGGCAGCTCTTATGCAGATGTGCGAGTGGCAGCTGCAGCTGGCAAGTAACAGGGTCCAGAGCTGGGCACTCAGTAATGATTTCTGGTTTTCCCCAGACAAAATAGTATGTGTCCAGTTTTGCCAATGGACACTGCACCCAGATCTTTGCTTGCACTTGAGGCAATCACAAATTCCTATGGTCCTGCTGGCATTCCTGGGCCTGGTATTCGATTCTAGTTTGTCTTGGCTTCCACACTTGTGCCAACTTAAAGAAAATGGCTTCCTGGCCCTTAACATCTTACGGGTTCAGTCAGGAACTTCATTGGTTGCAGATTGCACTGTCATGCTGTGCCTCTACCGAGTCCTTGTATGTAGCAGGCTTGATTATGCTTGCATGGTTTATGCTGCAGCTAGTGACTAGACCCTTCACATGTTAGACCCTGTGTACCACGGCTGACTGCATTTGGTGACTGGAGCATTTTGGCCATCTCCAGTGGTCATCCCCTATACTGAAGCCTTGGAACCACCTTGCAAGGAGGCAAATATAAGGTGAGTAATGGTGATAGGCTCCAGCAGTCCTATTGCGAGATGACATTTGAAAGGCCTGGCATTTTGATGTTTGGGGAGATTCCATCTGGCAGCCCGCCCAGATGTTCCTCTCCACCAGCTAGGTACTTGCATGAGTTCCAGCAGCTGTGTTATCAGTATGTTGGATATCGGGCGCTTCACTGATGGGTCGAAGTCAGAAGTAGGTTTAGCATGTGCTCTTGTGCATGATGGAGTGACTTGTTTCCTTTCACCTTCCATCAGGCTATTCTCTGTTAGCGGGGGGAGCTTCTGGCACTCGGTCTGGCTGTTGGATATGTCCTTAATCTGTGGTGCACACGTTTTATCATCCTTTAGTGATTCTATGAGTGCCCTGGAATCCTTGCAACCCCTTGATACAGCGAATCCAAGCTCTGCTTTCCTGCTGAATCCCATGCTATGTTGGGGTAGCTGGGAATGAGCACGTCGATGCGGCAATGAAGGGAGACCTTTCTGGTCCTCTGGGAAGGAATCTCCGACTTGTTCCCTCGTAGATAGTTCCAACTTTAAGTCTGAGGTTGCTTGCTGCTTGGCAAGCCTTGCAGGACAAATAAGGTGGCAATATGTTCTGGGCTATTAAAGGCACTGTCGAAGCACACCAACCTTACACATAGCTTCCTTTTGAGGAGGCTATTCCTTCTGAATGTCAGTGGTATTGCCAGCCACTTACAGTCCATCTTGTGCTAGTTATTTGCTACCAAGTTGATGGTGTTTGATTGTCGTTTTCATCTCCCGCGAGACTTAGTGCATCAATTGGGTGATGTGTCTGTCCTAGTGTCCAGGGTTTTTTTTAATTTTTGCAGGAGGTACATATGCATGATACGATCTACGTTTGGGATTTGTTTAACTCCTCCGTATTGTGTGGCTCAGTGGCAATCCGTACCACTGGACTGTGACTGAGGTGGCGCTAATGACCTAGCTGTTGACGCGCCATAAAGCCTCAATCCCCCTACCACATACCATGCAGTCAAACGTCTTCTTCTCTGTATGTACTCAATCAATAATGTCTAAGCAACTTACATGCACTGCCAATGTGCCTTGCCACATACCATGCAGTCAATGGTTTTCTTCTCAGTATGAGCACAGTTGGTAATATAGAAACAACATGCACACAATGCCAATACATCTTTACCACACACCATGCAGTTAAATGTCTTCTTCCCACTATATACACAGTGTGTTTTGTCGAAACTTGCATGCAATGTCAGTATGCCATACTGCATACCATGCAGTTAATCGTCTTCTCCCAGTATGCACACAGCTGGTAATATAGAAACAACTTGCTTACCCTACGAATACGCCTTACCACATACCATGCAGTTCAACGTCATCTTCTCGGTATATACACAGTGAGTATTGTCTAAACAACTTGCATGCAATGCCAATGCGCGTTACAATATGCAGCCTTCTTCACGGTATGTACACAATTGGTAATGTCTGAACAACTTGCACATACTGTGAATTAGCCTTACAATGGGCTGTTGGTCTTAAGTCATTAGTACGACTTACTGCGTTTTCCAAGAAGTCCAGTGTCCACTCCTCACGGGTCCCATATGAACAGCACTGTGGGCTTCTATCTCCTTGTCCTGGCTTTTCCTGAGTGTTGATCTGGGCCCCTAACCCTGGTATTTTCTTCTGCCTAAATGTTGTGATATTCTGTGAGGCACATATTGGTCACACGCCTAAGTGCCGAAACCCACTATTTCTTAATCAGGTGACTACAAAGTTCAGTTGAAGTACTCACCCATTTTATTGGCTGATTCTGAATGTGGGTGTGACATGGTGAGAGTGTGCTCGGCACAAGACAAATTTAGTAGTGTGAAATGGTGAGAGGGCACGTAATGCGAGACGAATTTAGTATTGTGAAATCAATATGACTTGCTAGTGGTGCACAATATTTGGACCGGTGATAACAAACCAAAAGGACATTGGGCTGTAAATTTTCGATATTTAACCCAACCAATTCTTTAGTAGTTACTACAGATTATAAGAATTCGTCTGCTTAGGTTTTTTTTATGTTTTCACAATCTCATTTCATTGACTTTTTACTTTAATGTTTGCTGTACCACTGACAATGTTTTGATTCATACAGCTCAACATTCTTCTGAATGAAACGTTTGTCCAAATGAAATGTACGTCCAAATAAACCGTACGTGTACTACGTTACTTTGTAATGCATAAAGTAACTGTTGGTTTATTTTTTTTTACCTTGTTATCACTTGTTTTTTTTTTCCAAATAAATTAGCCGAGAGAAAAAATTATGCTAATAAAATTGCTGCATCTTAAATAGGCACCGCCAAACACTCGTACGAAGACGCCATAACTACGTAATGGCGTAAAAATTAGTATGCTTCCATGACTTCAAAATACTCATGTGAGCTCTCTGATTAACTTAAATGGCCTCTAACTAGGCTTGTAGGAAAGGTTAGAATGTATTTTTTCGAACTAGGCTAACTAAGTTTCCACACTTACCGTCGCTTTTAAAGATGACACGACACTGGTGAAAAAGTTTTATCCTGGTACAAAAGTAGGCTAATGTTCATTCCACAATATTCATAATAGACGTATTAGTTTGCACAGTATTTTTTCTTGAAATACTCATGCTATTAAGCTAATTTTCTCGAAACTTAGAACGTATAATTTACTTGCTCCTAAACTTGAAGGCACCATCGATCACTCAGAGGATCTACTAAAGTGACTGTTTCTTGTTACACTTGACAATGTTCAAGAGTCGCTGCATGGTCCAGTTATCTTCAAAACTGTCTATTTAACCCATCTAAATACCAAGTTTTAAAGTGAGTTATGCAAGGAGCTTGACCTTATTTCCCCTCTTTCCTTAGCACTAGTGTATAAACTGATATCGATCCTATTTACACATGGTCCACAAAATACAGTCTTTTCAACCTAACAAGCACAATAAATTTGTTATGACGCATTAGTGTGTAACAACCCGCAGTATTTCTCCTTCCATACTGGACTCCAAAAATCACATTTGATGTTTGGGCCCCGACTATTCCCCACAGGGAAAGAAAGAGAGTTTTTCTATGAGAAAATCTGGCACCACCCCTTCCACACTGGATCCCGAACACCGGGCCAGCATCTGGGCCTGTATTCCCTTTTCTCTCATCAAAACATTTGCAACGTTGGTGTTGTTCCTTCGTCCTTTCGCTCTTTCATCCCATCCTCCTTCTTTCCCTCTGGTATGTCAGTGCTGACAGTGTCGAACCATTGCTCTAAAATGCGACTGGGCACTACGCCTTTCCACTCCAAAAGACTGGTGTGTCTGGGTCTCAACACTCAAATTGAAAGAACTTAAATCCGGGCTGTAATTCTTTTTCTCTCACCACAACATTTGCAACGTTGGTGATGTCCCTTCGTCCCCTTCCTCTTCTATTCTATCCTACTTCTTTCCCTATGATATGTCAAGGCTGACGGTGTCGAACCGTTGACCTAGAGTGTGGTTGGGTACTGTGCCTCTTCCACACCGAAAGATGGAATCGCTATCTGGGTCCTCAACATCGAAATTGAAAGAACTTAAAACGGCTGTGACCAATTGGGTCCCATTGTGGAAGCGTCGAAGCAAAGTCGCGACTGGGCCGAGGCCTTGCCTACGTATTTTGTCAAGTGTGGAAGGAGTAAATAGTTGTGGAAAGAAGAATAATGGTAAAACACTCATGGAGAAACATAAGGAGGATACTCACCAAAACTATAGGAGCGTTGCGAGCTTGGCTTGGTCGTTTGCAGCGTTGGTCTTGGAGAGCGTTTGACGCGTTCAAACTTAGGTCTGTAGTCCGTACGCACCGACGCTGCAAACGCTGCTTTTTCTACAAACAAGACAGCTGACATCAACTTCTGTTTGATGTTGTTGAACTGCGTTTTGTTGATTGCCTGTACGATCTCAAACAAAAATATCAAGAGGCCACCATTAAAACATTGAAAACGGCAATTGTTGTTCTAACAGAACTGAAAACATGTGGTTAATGTCTCCATGCCACTCGTTTTGCTCCCACTGATAAAAGATGGGCTGCACGAAAGGGGTTTAAAAAAGGATTATATTTTAGTGAATTCTTCGTGAATCTACTGATTTTGTTGGGCGAAGCTGCTAAAGCAAATAATAGCGTTTTGATTAATGATTTGTGTGTATCCATTACAAACATGCGGCTTGCCTGCGGTACAGTGGGGCTCCTATTGGCTGGAGCTCGGCCGTAGTGCCCATGGCTCGCTTCAAATATGAAATTTTCCAACGCAATCAAAGCAACTCTTGGAACCGGGTTTCGGCCTGGCACTTGACGCATTTTCTAGCAACAAGTGACGTTGCAGCATGAAGCCAAGCTCGCAACGCTCCTAAAGTTTTGGTGAGTATCCTCCTTAAAGGCAGATACTCACCAAAACTTTAGGAGCATTGCGAGATTGGCTTCACGCCGCAACGTCATTAGTTGCTAGGCAACGCGTCAAGTGCCAGGCCGAAGCCAGGTTCCAAGCGTTGAACTGATCGCGTTGGAAAATTTCATATTTTAAGTGCGCCGTTGGCGCTATGCCCGAGCTGCAGCCAATAGGAGGCTCGCTGTACCGCAGGCAAACCGCATATCTGTAATGGATACACAAAGCATTAACCAAAATGTATAGTTCCTTTACCAGCTTCGCTCAACAAAATCAACACGTCGCGAAGATTCACGAAGAATTCACCAGAGTATAATCCTTTTTTTAAACCCCTTTCGTGCAGCCCGTCTTTTATCAATGGGAGCAATACGAGCGTCATGGAGAAATTAACCACATATTTTCAGTTCTGTTAGAACAACAACTGCCGCTTTTAATGTCTTCATGGTGCGTATCTTGTTATTATTGTTTGAGATCATACAGGCGATCAACAAAACGCAGTTCAACAACGTCAAACAGGAGTTGATGTCAGCCATCTTGTTTGTAGACAAAGCGGCGTTTGCAGCGTCGGTGTGTACAGACCCAAGTTTGAACGCGTCAAATGCTCTCCTAGACCAATGCTGCAAACGACCAAGCCAAGCTCGCAACGCCCATAAAGTTTTGGTCAGTATCCTCCTTAAGTCTTTAGCTAAAACGGCCAGTGCCAGAAAGTATTCAGAAAATCACGATATTATAAAATATTTCAAACTGGTCAGTATTGTTTTTTTTCTCATTGCTACAGGACCTTTGCAGCATCGGTGTAAGACTTCCTTCCTAAATTGCGTGATAAATTCCAAATTATCATTATCATTTTCCTGTATAACTCTAGTCCAGTGGTTCGCAACTTTTTCTTCAGCATTCTTCCCCATCGGGACCAGCATGCAATGGTGATCTCAATCCCGTGCCTTAACTAGGGGGTAGTGCAAAGGGTGCAAGTTACCAGTGGCCCCGGAGGCAGGGGACCAGAAAATTCGCAAGACGCGAGGCCGGAAATGACCAAAATTTACGATTATTTGGATAGAGGACCACTTCTTGTAGTTCTTGTAATTTTGTAATTGTCTTTTTCGTAAAATGAATGAATGATACTAGATAAGACTTCAATCAAAACGGTCTTGAAGCTGCCATTGCCGAGAAGTTTGAGATGCGCAGTTTGAAAAAGAAAAGTTCAGTACTGAGATTTC
>JAHWFP010241394.1:12367-23840 GCA_023313725.1 Lithobius niger
GTTGCTCTAATCAGTATTGCTAGAAGAACTGTCATAACCTCTGAGAAATGTTCCGCACTATCAATCCTACAGGCGTCTTTACGTCATTTCGATTTGCAAAGATTTCTTTCGGGTACCTGGATCTGGTGTAGGGGTGAAAGAAAGTTGTTCCTATGGGGCGCCATGTGCGACATGCATCACAGTTCAAAAGAATTAAAGGTTTGCAAAAATATTTTTTCTGCCACAATAAAACGGACGAAAAGAAAAAATCAAGTTCCTCAACAATAAAAAGTTTTTGAAAAAAATTAATGTTTTGCAAAAAATTAATTTCAAAACGAAAAATTTTTCAAAATAATATTTTTTTTTGCAACAAGTTTTGCAATGCGGCCGTGAGATTGCACCACTGTCGCCGTATCATGGTAGTCGAGATGATCGTTGATGCGCTGTCCCTTGCATTGCTGTCAGAAACTATACTCAACTACCACGAACTTCGTTTGAAGAGAGGAGGCATCTGTCATAAGTGCATTTCTTTTATAATACATCCATAATTTAACACTGAAAGCTCGACCCGCGGGTACCCAATACATACGTGAAGGCCGATACATGGGTGTCGGCACGCGAGGTTATGCAACGTTTGGAGAATTCAAAAATGTTAGCAATTTTAACCCTCATTGAAGAGTCCACCTACTGGAATCCGAAAATTATGAAACGTCAGACCTAAATTTAAAAGGATATACCTCCCAGCGCCATGTTTCACGATTCTCCATAGTCATCAAGTACGGCCCCAAAGGTCTATTTCCTTACCGTTAGTCTTTCCCTTGCTAGAAATCCGTTTTAAAATGTGGCGTCTAGGAAATTTTCTGTTCAATAATTATTGTTAACTTTATTTACTGCGTCCCGCAGTATATGATGCATTGCGCACTTACAGTAATCATGACGTTTCATTTCTGTGTGTACATGTAATAATTTTCTAGTAATTACCATGAGATCAAAAATCTAAAAGACTAATGCGGTAAAAATTAAAATTATTTTTATTCCAATAGATCGCCGAAGCAAAATTATAAGATACTAGCCTAGAAAATTATAAATTGTGATTTTAAAATACGAGAATCATTCCGGTTTGTGACGACACAATTAATGCGTTCACGCTGGCTTGTCTATTAGCACAATGCCAACTGAGATAGTAGCTTCGTTTTTCGCTGCGAGGAACGAAGCTACTGTCTCAGTTGACCTTGACTATGATAAATGCGCGGATGCGATCGACGCGTAGCTGTTATAAGGCAAACGGAAGGTTATAAGGCAGGCGGTATATTGCTTTAAAGTTTAGCCCAGAGATAATACGTGTAATGAAGTTAAGCTTGGGTCCTTAGAAATTGTAGTGCGCTCAGAATAATAGAATCCTGCGTAATCCATTACGGGGCACAGTAGCCTAATGGTTAGCATGACTGTCTCGTGTGCAAGAGGTCCGCGGATCGACCCAAAGCTTAGCCACCCATGGAATTTTCGGGCCCTGTGATGCCTCGTGCTTATGACGGTTGTGGCATGTGAAAGATCCTTTTAAAACTCATGGGATTGTTGCTCGATTAAAAAAACCCGTTTTGTTGTTAAAGCCTCGTCAGGACTGCGGCCTCTGGTACGAGAATGATTGATTTTTGTGAGTGTTCTTCTATACGAAACTAAAGTACAGTTTACCAATGGAAAAGTTGTCTAAGCATAGGTTATCTACCCCAAACAAAACTTGTTAAGGATTCCCGCCAAGGTTTTCGCCAGCTCAAGTCGTGATATTAAACGTGAGGCTCTTTCGCCAAGTTAATCGCACCGAGTAATAGTTCGAAGGTTAAATGAAATATATGAAATTTGCTAACTGCACTATTTCCAGTTATTTCATTTAACGTTTGAAGTCCTAGTCGGTGGGATTCACTTGGCGAAAGAGCTCAGCGTTTGATATCACGACTTCGAACGGCCGAAAACCTTGGCCGGAATCCTTAGTAAGTTTTGGTTTTGGGTAGATATCTTTTTTTTTTGGTCAAAAATGATAAAATCCATTTTTTTTCTTAGCAACTACGATGTGGAAAAGCCGAATCTAGTTTTACGGTTCCTTTCATGAAAGGTTTTGAAATTTGGGCTCTGGCTTTAATTGTATTTATGTGTATAATGGTTGGATACAGTAGTAAGGTTTCACGTGGACTAAACAGTACAGCAACACTGCAGTATCTGAAACCTTACAGGGAAGTTTATTTATGTTCCTTTGCTGTTTTGACTTCGGATCAGTTAAACCTTACCTTAAGCCAGGGCCGGAGGAAGGGTAAGGTGAGCAAAGCGCCCGCCTAAGCCGCCTCCCTCGGGACGCCTCACCGAATTGCTGACGACCGTATAATCATGTAAGTGGGCAGTAAAGCACAAATGTACGTATTTTTTAAGTTCAACTCTGTAAGAAGATATGTGCTTTGACTTGGTTTAATGCTCGCTTCGCAATATCCGGATGTGTTGGTTACCGATTATACGTTTTTTTTCTTCTTTTAATGATAAAATAACCGAAAATCGAAATTAAAGAAAAAAGTAACCGTCTGTAATTATTTACAATGTAAAGCTACAGTGCGTAGGTGAATAAGGTGATGTTTACTTCTTTGCAAGATACCGTAGAAGTGAAGTGCAAATATATCCTCATGAGTTTTTTTGTTTTTTTTAATCTAATTCCTGCTACTTAGGCTCTCCATGTAGTTTAGCTTTTTTTATTCCCAATGTTTTGTATCTTTATCAATGAAGACACACGCTAGTGTGTCGCCCACCAAGATGAACGATAACATCCAGATAAAATATATATATGAGCATGGCGACCACTAGACACGTCCTTACAGCTAAGGTAGTTTGGCTGTTTTTAGCTATCTGAGGATAAATAACAATATGACAGAAAAGGCTGAAACTTGTTTGATCGGGAGATTTTGGTCGCCTGACAACTTAAAAGTCACTATTAATGACACAGCTTACTGTTTTCTTGTTGAAAAAACGAATAACGTTCCTATTTGCCTAATTACTGGCTACTGATAACGCTTTTTTTGTATCACGAAAACAAATTCTTCTATGCAGTGAACAAAGCTGGTGTTTAGCTCATTTTACAGTTATTGCTCTGGAGATGTGCCCTTTTCATAAGGCCTCTTCTAATTGGTCAAGTGGCACAGGGGCTATAGGGACCTCTAAACGACCAAATTGATTGTTTTACATTGTTTTAAACACTGTTATTATGCAACAATGCCAAACTGAACATAAAATAAATCCGTGCGTTTTCAAGGACATACTGCAGTACTGATAAGAAATACTAATCATATGAAAAAAGGCGACTGCTGTCCTCAAACTCTTTCGAAAGCCAACAAAACCAAGAAAACTGGTTTGGTGTTTCCATATCATAATTGCTAAGAAAAAATGGATTTCGTCAGTTTGGACCAAACATATCTGATATTTACCCCAAAACAAAACTTGGTAAGGGTTTCCGCCAAGCTTTTCGGCCCTGTGAAGTCGTGATATCAAACCCCAAGCTCTTTCGACAAGTTAATCCCACCGACTAAGACTTCAAACGTTAAATGAAATAACTGAAAACTGCGCAGTGATCAATTTTCATATATTTCATTTAACCTTCGAACTATTACTCGGTGGAATTAGCTTGGCAAAAGAGCTTGGCGTTTGATATCACGACTTCACACGGCCGAAAAGCTTGGTGGGTTTGTTTTGGGTTACGGTGTACTGGAAACAAACACTACAATCTTCAGTCTACGTCTGCAGCTGGCGTTTGCTGAGTGACATCGTTGCACAATAATAATGTTTAAAACAATGTAAGGAAAATTGGAAATTTCCTAATTACTAATTTTCCTTAGTATTATTTCCAGCGATTTATGTCTATTTATTTATAAAACAATGTAAAATACTCATTCTGTTCGTTTACAGAAAAGGCCTTATGGAAGGGGCACATCTCCAGAGCAATACCCGCAAAATGATCTAAGAACCAGCTTTATTCACCGCATGGAAGAAATTATTTTTGTGAAACAAGAAATGGCGGTTGCTATAGTAACGTGTGTGTATCGCGTGTGTCTTAATCACACGCCGTTGAGTGCTAAGATAAAACAATATCTGGACGCGTACCTTCGAGTCATTGTTGCACTTCAGTACGACAACAGTATGTGATTTCCTACCTATTTATCGATTTCAACATACTGCTCATCGTTCATTGTTTAGCAAGCGTTTCCGTCACAACGTTTAGACTCGTTTGGCGATTGTTTGTTTGTTGTTTGTTTGTTTGTTTGTAGCTTTAAGAGTAAGTTTATAGAATGAGTGCATAGCGCTGGGGCTGGGGCTTGGGCTGGTGGACTCCTGTAAGATTGAATAAATAAATAAATAAAGAGCGTTATGGCTGCATGCGAAGAATTATTGTTTCGCATCCCCAATAATCGTATCAAAGTGCAGAACACATTATTAAGCATGCATTCGTTCAAAATTGTTGTCTCATCACTCAAAATGGGAACTGACATTATCAGTTCTAGCGTGCAATAAGCATTGTTGCAGAGACCATTGTTATCGTAATATATAAAAGGACATTGGTTGTAGTTGTATTCGTCCAATTCTGTGGTATCCTGGCATTGTAACGGGGGTCTGTGTCATAGCGTAAGTAGCAGTTTAATATGAGCGAATAGCGTACAGGCTTCTTAGGCTCAATAAAGAAAAAAAAAAAAAAAAGGACTGGTCTGAGGAATTGGTAGACAAGACTGAACATAAAAACGGCTTCACTGTTTAGAAAAAAAAAGCATTAGAGCTTGGTAATAACATTAGGTATCACCGACGGTCGCTATACCAACTAACTCTCTTATTGCACTTACAGATGTGAATGCACACAAATAAAAGCGTTCTAGAGTTTACTCGAAACAAACTATAATTTGAACTCCAATTCCAGGGGGGAACTAAAGAGTTATTTTTATTCATAGGCAATATCAGAAAATGAACGCAATTTGTGTTTGAAATATGGGCATGGCTGTAAGTGTGGCTGTGTTTAATTTGTGTATTTACACAGGCGCTTTATTATTTTGTGGATTTGTTTTATTTTGTTTTTCTTGAATTGGAGTTCAACGTATAGTGAACTCTAATCCGTTTTTATTTGTGTGCCTTCACAGCTGTGAGTTTCGCAGGGATACGAGCTTTAATGCTTTTTTCTAGACGGCAAAGCCGTGTTTTTGTTCATTAAATTTGTTGGCTTTTTCGCTTCCTTTTTATTGAAGCTTGGTTTCTGTGAACCAAGCTTCTATAGGCTAGCAAGCGAGGTTGGCACGGTACGAATCCTCCGTATCATCGACGGTCGCTATACCAACTAACTTACTCTGCGCATGCGCAGATTTCGGCTGCTCTCCATGGCAACGGACGCAAGCAGGCTGACGTCATAATGGATGCGGTGGATGTTTCAAGCGCTTGCAATAAGAGTCCTGGCAGTCAAAAATAGTCAAGACTTGACGGTTCTAATTATTAAAAGTGCAACCGAGATCCATTCTTTAAATACTCTAGTCCCCAGTAGTAGCTCCAGCTAACTCCAGGTAGGGGGGGCAATGATTCCCCGACGGGGGGGAGGGGGGTAAAGAAAATGAACATTTTTTTTATTGAAATATGATCCACTTTAGCAGGGGTCCGGCGAAACCAGCTTGGGGGTCTGAGGGAGCACTGTAAGCTCCCCCAGCGGGGTCCGGGCAGAACCCCGGACGCCGACGCATTTTACGTTATTTGAGGGCCTATCTTCGGCTTCCCTAGACACGTTTCCACCACATTGTTAAGCAAATTTTGGATGTTATTCGTAAAAATTCTTTAACATGAGAGGTCGTTAAAACCTAATTGTGACCTAAAATTCAGTTTTTTTTTTTAAATATATTTTATTTACAAATTAAAATAACTGGTGAACTTAAATTAAAAAAAATTAATTTAACGTTAACAAACACTTATAATAATAGGTTTGAAAAGTATTGCTGCTTACTTTTCAAATGGCGGAAGATTCAGATCATGTTCCTGAATTAACTGAAAATTAGTTTTAAATCACGGTGGCGATGGGCTAAGAGGAAAAGAGCTACTAGCAAATTAAACCGCCAACTATTCTTCAATTTTAATTCTTTGCTCGGTTTTTATGGAATTAATTGTTATCAGACTTCAACTGACGAAAACTTGGAAGGAAAGCTTTTTCTGTACAAATTTAGCTGACGTTTCGGCTATAACTATAGCAAGAACACACAGTCGGACCTCAAAGGTATACGGCCATTTGTGAACACAGTGAATTTTTTTTTAGTTCTGTATTGGTTAGACGCTGAAGTTGAGTTTGCGTCCTCTTGGTTGGGAGGCCGGGACTCTTGACCACTGGGCTGCTGTTGCTCCGTTTGTTTGGGGGACGTTTGACCCCTCACAAACTTCGCGTTGTGCGTTGGGCTTTTAAAATCGGGCCTCCACCTTTTAGAGATAACTGGTAAGGCGTTGGCATCCCAAACGTGTCTCTCTCATAACTAGGATGTCTGTTAAATCATGGCGTTGACGGTCTAAGTGCAGCAAATCAATTTTCAGTTTTCAACTTACTGTACACGATTTTCTCTCAGTTCATTGGTATCATGAATTCAAGCTAGAATCCTTAACAAGTTTAGCTTTATACATATTTAGTTAACTTTTCTGCATTAACTAAGGCAGCTTTTAAATATTATGGAGGTGATGAGGTAGCAACAGTAAACAAAACGGCAACTATATTTTGACCTTTTTTCCCCCGAAAGTTTTACGAATTTTACGTCGTCATGTAGATTTCGTCTTCCGGCTGTTCCGCGACGACAATCTGGGTTACTCCTCGACCGGGGGGGGGGAGGGGAGGCAAGGCTTCCCCCCCCCCCCCTGTGGTGCCACCCCTACTAGTCCCGTTGCCGGGACCCAAGTCCCAAGCACTACAGTCCCGGCTTCCTTGCAATGAGACTTCGTCATATTTAAACCAATGACTTCAGAAATGATACCTTACCTTAACTAGTTTAAACCAAATGGTTCCGGAATGGGATTTCATGGCATTTAAACCAAAGTCCTCAGAAATGAGATTTCAACCGGTTTAAACCAAAGAAAGGGTTCCGAAATGTGATTTGGCCTAAATTTCATCACATTTAAGCCAAAATATCAGATTTCAACAGATTTATACAAAAGGCTTCTGAAATGGGACGTCATCATATTTATAAACAAAAGACTTCAGAAATGAGATTTCAACAGATTTAAACCATAGACTTCCGAAATAGGATTTCATTGTATCTATAACAAATTGTTTTTGCTTGGATCATCTAACCTCCTCGGCCCCCCAGTACACACACATGCACTGCTCCGCGACGGGGGGGGGGGGGGGAGTTAAGTCCCGAGGCCCACAGCGCCATTAGTCACGGGTCCCTGAGTACTTCGAGCAAAGCGAGCCATCACAGCCCAGTGGTTTGCATCCCCGTCTCCAATCTAAGTGAACTGCGGTTCGTTCTAATCCGCAACTGACCTAAGCCCCTGAAAAAATAGCCTGGAAGTTAGTTCGTTCTCAGATATTAAAAGATTTCATAAATTTTTCAACATATTTACAGGACTGCAGAAATGGTTTGTCCTAATCCTTTCGATTCCCATCAACGTCTTTGTTCTCATTTCCAACGGCGTTGCTGGCATTTCAGCAAAATACGCTAACAGGACGGAAAGCCAAATGGGTACGAAAATGGTTAAATAATTACGGATGCAAACCTATTTACGTTGCCTTTTGGACTTAAATGTCAGACTACCTGGAACGGGGAATTGAACCCAATTGAGCGAGAAATTGAACCCATTTAAGCAGGGAATTGGGCGGGGAATTGGCCATGGTAGTAGGCCAATGACTCAGCTGTAGGACTTCGGCCTTTGGTTTCAAAGCCCGTAGGTTCAATTCCCCCTCAGGCAGCCTGGCATTTAAGTCCAAAAGGCAACGTAAATAGGTTTGCATCCGTATTTATTTAATAAATACGCTACGCATTAATTGAAACCAGCATTTCGAGAACTAGGTTTGGGCGTTTCGGCTGTAGGTGACGCCGGACACAACATTCGGGCGTGATGCAGGGGGTTGTTGTGTGATTGTATCACGGCCTTACAACCCGCATCTGGTTTTGGGTCGTCCTTCTAACGCCAACAGAAGTTGGGGAACGTCTGTCTGTCTGTGTCTCTAGCTTCCCTTTGTTACGACAATCCGTGCCGGGTTTTGCTTTTGGCGCAGGCGCAATTGATCGGGAGAGAGAGGCCGACCAGCCAACTGATTCTAGTGTCAGCGGCAGAGGCGGGCGCAAGGTTCGCGCACAAAGTAGACGCTGCGGGGCGCTTTTATTGGCCGTTATTCCAGCTCGGGTTGCGTCATTAAGTTGCGCGCGCTCCCGTTCCTGCGTGGAAGAAACAGCAGCCCCAACCTCGTTATAGCGACGCTGCCACCAGCAGACGCGCTCGCCAGTAATGAGACGAGTCGCACAATAGGGAGAGTGCACGAGCGCACACGCCCAAATAAATGCGCGAGCGGGTCGATAGATGTGCACTCCTCTTTGTGTATATGTATGTATTTGCGTCTTGGTGGCTTGCGTACGGGCGTACTTAACCGTCACTTTCAATTCCTCCGATGTGTTTTGAATTACAAATGTTATGTTTTCTTTTTTTTTTTAATAGTTTTTCCCCCGTGTTTTTCATGAATTGAAAGCATTGTAACAGATCAGGCCGTAACAAAATGTAACTTTTTTTTAGTACGAAAGCAGTGCGGATGGAAAAATACACCCCACAAAATTGATAAAAAAAAATAATAATGTTAAAATTAAATTAAAAATAACAAACTATTATCCAGATTGATAGCATGAATAACAGTAATATAACAGGGTGGCGGTCTACCTGGAAAATTCAGGGAATTTATCAAGTCAGGAAAATTCAGGGAAAATTCAGGGAATTTATCAAGTCTGGAAAATTCAGGGAATTTATCAAGTCTGGAAAATTCAGGGGAACTCAGGGAATTTATCAAGTCTAGAAAATTCAGGGAAAATTTAGGGAATTTATCAAGTCTGAAAAATTCAGGGAAAATTCAGGGAATTTATCAAGTCTGGAAAATTCAAGGAAAAATCAGGGAATTTGATAAACTTATACAAAAAGCCAGGGAATTTCAACATTTTCCGAAAAGTCTTTTTATCTTCAGAGAATTGCTAATTTCACTTTATTTCAGTAAAAAAATCCATATCCTTTTTGTTAAATTTATGAAAAAGCAAAAAATCCTTAGGCCTAAATAATATGGGGCCTTACGTGTTAAGTGCGTTTCTAGTTTTGTTCAGATTATGGCTTCCACCCTGTTTACCAATACCAGTTTATGGCAATACAATTTTTGATTCAGCAAAACAATGTGACGCAGTTATGACGATTTTAGTGAAATGTGAAAAATAATTTCACTCCTTCCTGTATACTGCACCTTCCTTCGACTGAAAAAAAAATCAGGGAAAAAATGTCAGTATTGGTCTGGAAAACCGGGAGAAATCAAGAATTTCATTAGGAAGTTTTGAACGCCACCCTGCATAATGGATAACTGAAATCGTGCTGAGTGCACTTTCGACTAGTGCATTATTATTAGGTATTGAAAGCAATACAAAAAATTGCACCTACAATGTTACAATTTCTGGAACTCAGACGTTAGAAGCAAAAGAAAACTATTTTTACTGCAAACTTTTAAAAAAAAAATCCGTCCCCCCCCCCCAAAAAAAAAACAGTCGAAATGTGCGTCGAGAATTAGACACAGACACATACACAAGTCGAACAAGCAATGAGCCAGCATCGATTGTAACAGCATCAAAAGCGAACCTGGTATGGTTAGTACGGGTCACGTGATTTTGTTAGTTCGAGGGAATGTGTGGATCAGAATCAAATCGTTTTCCTGTTCAAATCTTTCCTAGGAATCGGCTATTACTTTGTTACACTCTGATTGTGTTCTTTCTCAGCCTCCACACGAGCTGTGTACTGGCAGTACACAGTCTTTCCACCGAGAGGACACATTCTCGTCACAGCTTGTGTACCACCAGTGCACAAATTTTGTACTCTCAGCACACAGTTCGTGGGGAGGCTGAGAAAGTACATATTGATGTGTACTGTCAGTACACATCGTCTTCACAGTGTATTATTATTATTATTATTGGGTGCCTTAAGTGCTTCGTGCTAGTTAGTGTACCACATGGTATTGCTTTGTATTGTCAAAATGTCTACTTGGATGAAGAATAAGTTATTATTTTTATTATCATTGGAATCGAAATTTATGACAACTGGATTTTTTTTAAATCTTGTGGAAAATATCACACACAAAATCATTCAACTCAAACTAATACTCTATAAACTTCGTAACAATATTAACAAAAAGGTGAAAAAAGTGTTGCTCGAAGCCTGGAGTTTTTTCAAAAATAGGTACGGGTGTATCCTATTTGAATCAACGTCGGAGATTGTAATAAAGAGACTGCAAAAAAAAAAAAAAGTCCGTAAAAGCTCTTTTCAATTAAAAAAATAATAATAAATCTACAAAAAAAAAATACATAACGAAAACAAAATGTCCACTTTTAGACAGATGTAATTTTCACTCAATTTTATTGTAGTAAAAACTACAAACCTCATGTAAACAGAGTCCAGAAAATCCATAATGCATGGTTACAAACACCGACATGGAGAAATTCGCACGGGAAAAGAGGTACGAGTTACATTACACCAAACTTTTGTAATGGGTTACCCTGGAACTTGAGGACTATACAAAATACAAATTGAATGAAGAAACGGATTAAGGGACTCGTCTCACCTCGTCTCACCTGAACTGTTATTTAAACAACTTGATAAATTATATATAACATGCTTTACGTAATTTACCTGTGATGAAAGTTTCTTTGTTTAACGTGTTATAATACAGTAGTGTTAAGCTCTGTTGAAACCTAGTAATTGCTATGTTCAGTGCATACAACAATTCGCTGCTTTATCCTTTCTGTTATACTTACGGTCATTACTAAATTATTATTATTATTTTTCCAATCTGGTATCAAAATTAAAAGATAACTTTAAAGAGGAACATGACATATATAAAAAAAAAAGGAATTTCTATAGAGGAGTAAGGCAAAGATAAAATAATAAATATAATGACTAATAAAAATGGATGTATACAGGGTGTCCCGGAAATAGACTGACAAATTTTCGGTGGTTCTATAGCGGACATGGAAACAAGCAACGTTTGCTAATAAACCCATGTCCAGAAATGAACTGTTACCGAGATACAGGGTTGTGAACGTTTGTATTGTTAATGCAACGATGGCAAAAATATCAGAGACGCCAAAATATATCAAGATGCAGTTTGTTACACGTTCACACCAGTTTATGTGCTGTGCAATAGGTGCAGTATCAAACCCATTATGTTCGTCTGAAAGGGCACATGGGTCAGGGACGACGCTAAGGGGGGGGGGGGGGGGGG
>JAHWFP010241395.1:0-24459 GCA_023313725.1 Lithobius niger
TGTCTGTCCCACAAGGTTTGCCAAAAAGCGTGTAACCTCAGACGCAGAGTTGGAAAGGCATCTGAGGGAACAAGGCTGAGATCCCTACCGAGAGGGCCAGAAAGGGCCCCTTTCGCAGCAGAATCAGCTTGTTCATTCCCTGCTATCCCAACATGGCCCGGGATCCAGCAGAAAAGCACGGTTTTCCGCTGGCCAGGCAAGCGGGAAAGCAAAGCTTGGACACGTTGTGTCAAGGGGTTCCGAGGATTGTAATTCGCCAAGGACTCCAGGGCACTCATGGAATCACTAAAGACAATGAAATGCGTGCCCTGAAGGTCAAGGATCCATTCCACCGCCAAACCAAGAGCCAAAAGCTCTGCAGAGAACACAGAATAGCCTGATGGAAGGCGATGGGCAATCGTTACACCCTTACACACACAAGCACACGCCACGCCAACGTCGGACTTCGACCCATCAGTAAACAGGCGCTGATAACCGGCGTACTGAGAACTCAGCCGCCGGAACTCCTGTAAGTACCTTGCTGGTAAAGTGGAACCCTTCGGGAGGGACGCCAGAGCAAAAATGAAACTGCCACCTGGGACAAGCCAAGGGGCAACTGGCATTCTCTCAAGCCTCAAGACGCAGGGCATTTCAAAGGCTATCTCGTGACAGGACTGCTGGAGCCTATCGCGGAAATCACCCTTACCCACCCTGCGCCTACCGACTCGCAAGTCTGGCCCAAAAACCATGGACCAAGCAGGACTGGATTGCACAGCACGCAAACGCACAGCATACTGAATGGCAAGCTGTCGCCGACGAATGGCCAAAGGTGGCTCCGAGGCCTCAGCATAGAGGCTGACCACTGGAGAAGTTCGAAAAGCCCCAGTCGCCACACGCAGGCCACTGTGATGCACTGTGTCCAACATCTGGAGAGTGGAGTCACTAGCCGAATCATAGACCATACACGCATAATCAAGTTTGCTGCGGACAAGGGCTCGGTAGAGGCGCAACATGGCAGCGCGATCGGCACCCCATGAAGTGCCCGACAGGACCCGCAAGATGTTAAGCGCCCGCAAAGCCTTGTCTTTAAGCTGGCGTAAGTGTGGAAGCCAAGACAACCTGGAATCGAACACCAGACCCAGGAAACGTGCATGTGGGACAACAGGAATTTGTGCCTGCCCCAAGTACAGGCAAGGATCCGGGTGCAGTGTTCGTTGGCGGCAAAAGTGGATGCACACAGTCTGCCACAGTTTAATGACATGATCACAAAAGCACTTAACAGTGGCAAGCATGTTAGTGCAATACTTATTGACTTACAAAAAGCCTTTGACACCATAAATCACGCAATTCTTTTTCGTAAATGTAATGCTGTGGGTCTAAGATGAAAAATCTTAAATATTATTAGAAATTACATGGAAAACAGAATCACTATTACAAAAATTAAAGATGAATTTAGCAATATGGCAAATGTAAATACTGGTGTTCCCCAAGGTTCTGTGCTTGGTCTGCTGTTATTTTTAATATACATTAACGATATTTAAGACGCTTTAAATCACGCTCTGTCTTTTTGTATGTTGATGACATCATTTTAATATCAATAAAGGAAAATATTGAGGAAATGCAGGCAAACCTCCAGGAGGATTTCGACAATATTAACGATTGGTTTGTCCTAAATGAAGTGTTTATTATCGAATCCAAGACATATTTGATCCGTATTATCAATCCACATCGTAAATCAGAATCGGACTTTGATATCTTTATTCATAATGAACAATGTAATCGTACAAATTGTATTAACAATTGTATAAAACTTAACAGAGTCCGTGAAGTGAAATATTTGGGCTTTACTCTGGATAGTAAATGGAATTACAACAAACATATTAACACTATCATTATTAAATTAGGAAAAATAATGCCAAGTCTTTATAAAATCAAGAATGTTCTAAGTAAAACAAACAAATTAAAAATTTATTACGCTTGGATTGAATCTGATTTGAGGTATGGTATTGAAGTCTATGAATTCGCATCAAGCTCTGCATTATCTAAACTTCAAAAAGCACAAAATAAAATCATTAAGATACTTTTTAGAAGTAAAATTTGTGAAAAAACTAATGAATTATTCACCAATATGAGTTTAAGGATGCTCAGTTGAGACATTACGTTGTCAAACTATTGATAAGTCTAAAGCCTTATACTTTAGGAAAAGCACTTACCGGTACGCAGTACATTTGCAAAAAATGTGTATGGAGAACGTAACAGAGAATACACTATACCAAAACTTTTTAACAGCCTGCCCGAACACTTACGTAACGTTGAAAAATTAAGGGAATTGAAAAGGACGCTAAAAGCACATATGTGCCTTGCAAATATTTAAAGATGAACCTTCACTTTGTCTTCTCCTTCCACATAAAACTTTGTACCTTTTTTGCTGCTGTTATTAATTTATAATATCTTTGACCCACTCTGTCTTTAACTATGTGCTTGCTTGCATTTACGTTATTGCCTTATACTTTCTTACCATATTAGTATTATTATTAAGTTACTTTCTTCAATTATGTGAAATATTGTTGAAATATTAGGAAATATTGAATATTGTAGACTCCTACAAGTTTGGCTTAACAAACTTCGAGTCAATATGCAATAAACTATCATTCAAGATGTGCTCTTTCAAAAAAACAAAAAATTAATCATAATAGCCTAATCGAATTTACACACTTCAGACGACTCGCACAGTCGACTCGCACTCGCACTCGCAGTCGACTCGCACCCTGCAAAACAACTCCTATGTTAATGCCCACTACAAAAGTAATGTTGTAATGAATGAAGTTAAACGCGTTGTTTCACACACTAGTAATGCTGAATTATTGCAGCATGCATTCCAATACATCTTGCAAAAATATGTTGAGAATGGGTTCCCATTCGAGTACGTCAACAAATTAATTTCAAAAGCGTTGACCCCCAAAACATCCCCCTCCCCCCCTACAAATTTCATTGCTCTGCCTTACTTCAAAGGCATCTCTGAAGTCCTTAAGAAAAAACTTAGCATCAACAACATCCGACTTGTTTCAAACAGCCACAAAAATATTACGCAGCTGACCATGCACTATGCAAATAATGACAATAACAAAGCAGACAACATGCTTTCCACACGCAATACTGTTTATAGAATCCCATGTACGGAACCAACCTGTACTGCTACATATGTAGAAAGTAGGGTAATAACGCGATTGAGTTGTCCCTCCATCCCCGGACGGAAGTGACGTTATTACCCCCACTTCCGATCACGTGATCAAAGTGGGAGTAATGACGTCACTTCCGGTCAGGTGATGAAAAGTCGGGGTAATGACGTCACTTCCGGTTTTCAACGATCTGGAGGATGGTGGAAAAGTGTCTTTTGCTACCTTTTTTTTCGTTCTCAATTTGTAGGATGGTGGAAAAGTGTCATTTGCTACTTTTTTTTTCGTCAATTTGGAGGGGAAGTGACGTCATTACTCCCACTTTTTTAGTTTGCATCAATCTGGAGGATGGTGGGAAAGTTCCTTTTGCTACCTCCATGACCTCACTTATGACGTGAGCCTAATGACGTCACTTCCAGTCATGTGATCAAAGTGGGGGTAATGACGTCACTTCCGGTTTTCGTCGATCTGGAGGATAGTGGAAAAAGTGCCTTCTGCTACCTAATTTTTCGTTCTCAATCTGAAGGATGGTGGAAATATGCCTTTTGCTACTTTTTTTTCCCGTCAATTTGGAGGAGGGTAGGAAGTGACCCCCACTTTTTTAGTTTTCATCAATCTGGAGGATGGTGCCTTTTGCTACTTTTTTTCGTTTTCATCAACTGAAGGACCCCTCCCCATGACGTCACTTTCGGTGGATGTGGCTCTCCGGGTGATCGTGGTGCATGCTAAATGAGATTTCACATTTTTTACATGCAAGCTTTCGAACGAATATTCTTTACAGGGAGAGAGGTAAACGGAATTGGCAGTAATCCAGGACAATAATTGTTTACTTCCTCCTTCAGTCATACGAGGTGAAAGAGAGTAGGCTGACGTGTGTACTGTGACAGCTGCTGCAAAGCTAACATATGGTTGTTCGTCTAAGGTTATTTGCAAATTTCTCACGTTTTTTGGTAAGTAAAGTACAACTACTTGACTATTTTATGTTTCTAAAGTTATTTAAAAAGTAATTGATCAGAACCTGCTGTTTAGCCAGCTGCAGGGTGCATTGGATTAAAGTGTCAGTCAAAAGCAATGTTATCTTGTCAACACTGCTGTAAGACCACATTTTTAGGCCTAAAAAAATGCGATATTTTTTTAAAACTTGTTGCTGCAGCGAGTGGAAGCTTTTCTTTTAGCTTTTTAGGTTTTCTTTTCTTTTTCTTTTAGAACCTTAATGTATGTTTAACACGTTTTTTTAAGGATAAGAAATTGTCACAGCGTTGTTAAATTGATTGGATGGTTGCATTATTTTTTGAAAAAACTGGTCCGTCGCGATTTTCAGCGAACATTACTTTTTTTCTGATTTACAACCTTAGTGTATATTTTGAACATTTTTAGGCTCCGTTCACGTATTAATGGCTTGACCAGACTACTTAGCACCCTCTAGGTCCAGGTGTACTATTAGCACCCTCTAGGTCCAGGCATACTATTTAATACCCTCCAAAACCGGGTGTACTATTTAGCACCCCCTAGGATCATGTATACTATTTAGCACCCAGTAGGACCGGGTGTACTATTTAGCATCCCCTGGGATCAAAAATTTTGAAATAAACAAAAAGTTAACTCTTTTTAATGATATTTTCAGATTAATAACAAAAAAAGAAGCATGGATTCGAGTTCAATAATTTTAACGGGAATAGGTGCCGAACTGAGTTGCAATTTAAAAACTCCCATATACCTAGACCCTAAAAAAGAGTACGAAATGGCGCTCGTCTCCTTGGATACGTACTACAGTATTTTCCACGTGCACACTGACAATAACGAATTTTTGTATACCATCGATGGTGGAGAGAATTGGATCAAGGTGCGAGTCGTTCCCGGCGCTTACGAAATTTCGGACTTGAATAATTTTATACAGTCTACTTTGGAAGGAAGTGGTCACGAAAAAATGCCATCGTTTTAAAACCGAATCACAATACTTTAAAAACAAATTTGGTTGTAAATAATTCGCTTTACGGCGTTTCGTTTCTGGGAGATAATAATTTAGGAACTGTTCTAGGTTTCCTTCAGGGACTTACACTAAAACTCAGATAGGTCAAAAATCCGTGGATATATTGGGGTTGAATACAATTGTCGTTCATACCAACATAATCGGGTCTTCCTACGTGAATGATGACACTCAACCTTGCATATACACTTTTTATCAGGGAGTGCCACCGGGTTATAAGATGACAATTTCTCCTCAAAATTTAATTTACCTTCCCGTAACTACCGACAAGATGCGTAATATTCGTATTTGGTTAACTTCGCAAGATAATGAAATTATAAATTTAAACGGGGAAACCCTTACCGTCAGATTCCATCTGAGGTCTAAAAAATAATTTTGTACGTATTAAAAAAAGAATGTTAGTATTCGAAAGAAAAAAAAAGAATAATTGGAAAAGGATTCGTCGTAGATAATAATCAATTAAGGGCAAAAAAACGCAGGTTTCATCAAATTTATAACGAGAGCGAGAAGATGAGTTTAACGGAACATTACCTCAATATAAACGAATCTTTACAACAAGATTCTTCCATGGAGAGCTACGCATTTCACGAATATAATCCGATAGTAGGAACCAATCTAAATAACGTCAATTCAGAAATTAGAATCGTAATCGAAAACCAGGATTTGTTCCTACACGTCGCGAATAGTTATCTTCTGATAAACGGCAGGTTACTGAATGCCGACGGTTCTAGTTTTGCCGATGCGGATGTAGTGTCTCTCATCAATAATGGTTCCATGTACCTGTTTTCCAGCATTAAATATCACTTGGGGGATAAGCTAGTGGACGAGTTAAATTACCCCGGTTATGGGACTCTCATGAAAGGTCTCCTTACGTACGGTTCGACCGATCAATTGTCGTTTCTGGGGAACTGCTGGGCGTTAGATGCGGCAGAATCTTCCGTGGCCAGTTTAAACGATAACATCGGATTCAAATTACGGCATTCCATCATCGTAAAGAAGACGACTCCTAAAGGAAGCTTCTCGTTCGCCATTCCTTTAAAACACTGCATGGGATTTTTCGATAATTATGACAAGGTGCTTTACGGTGCCAAGCACATCCAAACGTTGTCTAAGGCGAGCAATGACGACGCCGTATTCAGGGCAGCTGCAACAGCCGTTGGGAAAGTCGAATTTAGTCGCGTTTCGTGGCACGTACTGCACGTTACCACATCCGACGAGCAAAAACTTAGGCTTTTTAGCTACATAGAAGGTGGGATGAACGTGGACTTGGGTTTTAGGCACTGGCATTACGATAGTTACGAACTTCCTCAGAGCACTCGTTTCACATGGCGCGTGCTTACTACTTGGGCCGTCGAAAAACCGAGGAGGGTTATTCTAGCTCTTCAGACTGATAGAAAAGATGCGCAAACTAAAAATCCAGCCGTATTCGATCACCGCAGTCTTTAAGACGCTCACGTAACTTTAAATTCCGAACGTTACCCGTTCTTGGACTTGAACGTAAATTACGCTACTGGAGAATACTCGATCCTGTATAGAATGGCTCAAGGGTTTAGACGCGCTTTGTACGATGTCGGGGACTTGTGTATCGATTCGGTGCAGTTTAAAAAGACATATCCTCTAGTAGTTTTGGACTGTTCCAAGCAATCAGTCCGGCATAGCCAACGTGCAAGTAAAGTTGAAATTTAACGCCGCGGTTCCAGCTAACACGACGTGCCACACGCTGTTGATCGGTGATAGAAAAATGAGTTTGAAATTGGATAAAGGCAAAGTCGAAGTGATTTATTAAAAAAAGGGAGATGGCAAAACAAAAACCGAAAACAAGTAAAATTGGAAAAAAAACGGAGCGGGGTGAAAAGAAAAAAGATCGCGAAACGAGGTGGGTTTTTACCATTGTTGGCATTGCTGGGGGGGATTGAGGCTTAATGGCATTGCTGGGACCCATCTTAGCCGGTGTAGGTGGTCTAGCCGGAGGTGCCGTCGGTATCGCCGCTGCAGTTCAAAAGAGCCAGAACGATGCTAAGGTAATGGAAGAAATGGTGAGACATAACAAGAAGATGGAGGCGTCGGGGTTGAAACGTAAAAAGAAAAAAAAAACGAATCGTGGCAGAGGGCTCTTTCTAAGGCCAGTGAAGGTCTGATCGATTTCACTAAACCGTTAACGAATCTCAATTTAAACAGATTAGTCAAAGTTTTGAAAATTCTTAAATACAGAGGTACTTTTAGTAAGGATCGTCTGCCGTTAAAACCTAAACCTCGTGGCGAATGTGGCGTCGTTAATCTCGAAAATTTCACGATGGAAATGGAAGTCATTGGGTGGCTTACTAGACAGTTACTGACATACCCTGTTATTTCGACAGTTTCGGCAACCTCGAGCCACCAACATCCATTTTGAAGTATTTGGATCCCGTTAAATACAATTAGGACAGGGTGCAAAATTTTGATCAAACATTGTGCGGTCATTTCTGTTTTTTTTTCTAAGTTACTCGTGCAAGGAATATGATTATATTCTTTAACTTGGTTATCCCCATTGTTCTTCGTATGGATTGGTATATGGTCTCTGCTTTGACCATGGTATACAACGATTCTTGGTTAGGTATATATCTATCTGGTAATCTTTATCCTCCGTGCTTGACGTATCACCCATTATATAAATCGCGTTACCATCGCTCACGATGATCGGTATTTCCATTATACTTAAAGTTGATGGTTGGAGAAGTCTCTCGAAACCGAGATAAACTTGAAATCCTTTGTCTTCGGGTATACTTTCCGACAAATCAAAAAACTTAGTTATTAAACACCAAATCTTTATATATGCAGGATCTGAACTAGGTATATAGTCTCTGCTACTTCCTATATTCATTCCCAGGATATACCAACCGGATGTTGATAAGTAGTATTGGCGAGGATAGTTATTGTTACACGTGAAAAAGTGACCTTTAGGGTAAGGACTAGTTCTGCGAAAAGTAACTATACAGTCGATACGTGGATTTATATATCTTTCCATCACAAAACCATCGTTTTCAAAATGTTTCTTGACTTCCTCTGCATCTGGTGGGAGTTTTTATTCTACGTTTAAAGAAACCATTCGACTATCGACGTAACCCTTAGTGGCCACGTCGTGTTCCGCGTTTGGAGGGAGCGTATATTTGATTCGTTTTTTTTTTTTTGCATCGAGTATTCCATCCTCGTTCAACGCCATTTGAAGTTTGTCTATTTCGTAGGCATCTCTAATAACCTCGAAGAAATAGTCTCTATTAACAGCTTCCAAAGGGCTTTTGGGGCTCGCCAGGTTACTGATTCGTTTATTTTTTGCGTTGAATGTGTCGCGAGAGTCCATGATCAAGGCATTGTCAAGTTTGGTTTCTAATTCGTTTATACTGAGAAGCTTCGTGTCGACGTATTCTTTATTCGCGGCATCCTTAGGTTATGTGGGTGATGCAAGGTCCTTGATTCGTTTACTTTTTGCATCGAGGAGTCCATCGGGACCTTCCTTCAAATCGTAACCGAGTTTGGTTTCCACTTTGTTTATAACGACAAGCTTCGCGTCGACGTATTCTTTATTCGCCGTATCTTTAGATTGTGTGGGGGATGCCAGATCCTTGATTCGTCTATCTTTAGGGTCGAGTTGACCATCGGCACTTTCCTCCAATGTAGTTTTTTATTTTTTTACATCTGTTAACTAAGAATAAGTCACCGCATCTTCAGGATCTACACAAGCAGCGAGATTAGTTAAGAGATTCATTCGCATGTCTGATACAGTTTTTGAATCGACGTAATCCTTAGTCGCATCCTTAGATTGTGAGGGAGTTTCGAGATCTTTAATACGTTTCTTTTCAGCGTTAAAATGTCCATCCGCATCTTTCTTCAATCCTACGTCGGCTTTAAATTTGTTTACTTCGTTTTCTAATTCGGTAAATTGGGAATAAATTACGACATCTTCGGGTGCTGTAGCAGCTCCGACTTTATTCAGTCGCTTATTCTGCATGTCGTAATCATGGTTCAGGTCTAATATAAATCCTATACCTCGAACCCCTTTCACATCTCTTTGTGTTCGTTTCAAAGATTGTCCAAATTTATTCACCGGCATTTTGACGATTCTTTTTTTTTATATATAAACAAAAGGAATAAGAAATGTCTCATTCTACCTGGTACGGAAATCTTTCGAGTCTGTTGCAATCAAATTCTCTAGAAGTTAAGACGGAAAATGCGACGAATTTAAATCCTTCCGTAGAATTCGAGGATTTAAAAGGAATAGGGTCTCCCATTTTGAACAAAGATTCAGGTGTAAGGGATGCATTTCTCCGTCGACCCCTGAATCTCAAACCGCGATAAAAAATCTTAAACGATACATCTGCGAAAAATTAGAAATTGAAACCGACGAGCAGAAACCCGTTTCTTTGACGATGTTCAGTTACCCCAATTACTCGCACCCAGCTTCCACCTGCTACCCATTTTGTCAAAAGGCAGACTGTGAGTCGCATAAATTGCTATGTCCCAGAACGTGGGTGTACAACAACATCCACAGAACTAAAGGAAAACTTAACAAAAACGTTATAGAAAAACCGTGGTTTAACTTGGCTCCGTGCGGAAGTATGCCCTTGTCGGATGTTAGTGGTAAAATTAACTCCGTGTACATCAGCAACGATGCTCCCAGAACCGTAAAACTTTGGTGTAACGTAGATTACGGAGTTGTCGAATCTAATACGTTCAACGAAAACTTTTCGGATAAAGATTTTATGAGTTTGATTTCTGAATAAGAAAACACAATGGATATTCAAAATTACGATTTCTTCGTGCCGATCAAGAAACCCAAAAATCATCCATTTCTTCCTTCAAACATCAGATGCCTGATTATAGGACCGGCAAACTGCGGGAAGACGAACTTACACTTTAATTTTATCTGTAACGAAGGATGGTTGGATTACGACAGATTATACGTGTACAGCAAAACTCTGTGTCAAGCGAAATACCGAGCTTTACAGTCTATATTTTCCGAAAGTGAGGGAACCGTAGGATGGGAGATAGCGAGTTTTCATGACTCTCAAAACGATTTAATTCCTCCCGAGGAGTTGGACACCAAGTTTCGTAATCTCGTGGTTTTTGACGATGATCTTTTAGACAAAAAAAAAAAAAACATAGAATGTTACTTCGCTCAAGGCCGTCATTCTAACACCGACGTTTTTTATTGCAGCCAGTCTTACACCAGAATTCCCAAACAAGTGGTTAGAGATAACGCCAATTTATTAATCGTATTTCCCGTGGACGATTTAAACCTGAAACATTTGTACGACCTATGTTACGTATGTTACCTGTCACAATGACCTATGTTACCTATTGAGATTCTTGAATATTCCCAAAATACCGTAAAGGTTACCCAATGGGCCATGAATATTTATGCTTTTTGTACTATGGTGAACATTGTTTATAATAATGCTATTATCAACTAGTTAACCTCCACTTACATCCACTTACATCATTGGGCCATGAATATTTATGCTTTTTGTACTATGGGGGACATTGTTTATAACAATGCTACTATCAACTAGTTAACCTCCACTCCCATCAATGCCCCCCATAGCATTCCAAAGTTAGCGGATTTATGCCTACGTTTGTAACAATCAAGTATGGGTATATAAAACCGTACTTGTTGTACAATCATTGTTTCATCAGTGATTGCCATTGTTTCTCTTCTCTTTTGTCGCTTGTTTAAAGGTTCACTTCTTGAAAGACCCTATTGTTCCATTAAACCAATTTACTGCTTAAGGCAATGTCTGTATTGTTGTCCCTCTGTGTAAGAACAAATACCTACCTCTTTTCCCCTATCCTTTTTCTTCTTCCGCCTACTCTGGATTGTATAGTCGAGTGACTCGTAAGGAGCCCATAAGCCTAATTGCCATTTTTATTAGGCCATGAATTCGCCTGCAGCTTGAGGCCAGCCAGCCTACATGTTTACAGGGTGATCCAAAAAGTACTAAAAAAGGTAGGCCTAGAAAATGTGTAGGCCTATAAAGTGTATGGCCTATAAAGTATGTTGAATAGGGATGGAAGTACTCATTAGGCCAAAGATTTGACTGAAACGAAGGTCAGTCCGACTAAGAAAGAGTAATAAAGACCTCAACGTACTGAAAAGGTACTAAAAAGAATGGAAGGTCCTGAAAGTGTAGGCCTCCTGTTAGGCCTGCTCTAATAACGAAATCAGAATGAAAGGACAAATGAATTCTAAAGATAATGTTGACTGGGCGATTTACTGCCACATCAACATCCGGGTCTGTTTGGCCGTCCTGGAGCATCCAGTGAGTGTGAACTCCAGTCAAGAATGAATGAGATGAGCCTTGAAAATCATGTGAAACGAATGTAAAGCAAGAAAGTGAAAGATGTAAAACGGTTTATTTTCCCCTACGAAAAATACTACTAGTTCAACACCACGCTTTCGAAGTGTCGCCCCCCCCCCCCCTGCTGCTATACTATGCCTCAGCCTTTCGTCAAAGTTCCGCCAAACTTGCGTTCATGTCTGGTGTGATTGAACGACGCACCTCAACTATGCGCTCTCTAATCTGCTGTCTGTTCCAAGGATGTTGGTGTGACACAGAAAGTTGGTCCTTAACGTAGCCCCACAGGAAGAAATGGCGTCCTAGGTGGCCATTGCACAGGAGTTCCCTGCCAATCCACCTGCATCTGCACACCTGCACCCCTGCACCTGTATCGAAGATTCAGCCATTCTCTGGCCTGAAAAAAGAAGTGGGGTGGAGCGCCATTGTGTTGGCACCATACGCTGTGACGGTAGGCCAGAACTATATCTCTTCCTCAATTGCTGGTTGAATCTGGTCATTAAGTAGCTGCAAATACCTTTCCCCATTCAGTGCGCCTTCGATGAAGAAAGGCCCTAACAATGTTATTCCTGCAAAACCCACACCACACTTTTGTACCATGGTTGTGCTGGAAGTGCCTTTGCAGTGTGAAGTGTGGGGTTTGAACGCATATTTGCGTGTGTTTTGCTTATTTTCTGTATGGAGCAACTTGATATGAACCTCGTCAGTCACTACAAAATCATATCAGCATCTATCTGCTCAATAGCCCATTGCGCAAACTGCAACCAGCGGTGGAAATCTTCATCATACAAATGCAGGGGCATCGCCGGTTTGAACGCGTGGTAGCCCTGTTCCTTCAGGAATGCATCGCGGTCTTGCCAATATCTAATTCTTTGGCTAAAGAGCATACACCAAGGTTGTCTGTCTGTTTATTACTTATGCCATAGGTGAACCAACGCAGTATTGTAGGACCATATTCCTTCATACACTACAACGATGTTCCGGCAGCTGCTTCACAGCGTCAGTGACTGTTATGGTATGGTCCTCGTTTGTAGATGTGCGTGGATGCCCGCAATTTATCCAGTCATTTGTAAGTCTACCAGGGAACATATTGTACTGCCATAGTTACCCCAAGTTGGGTAGGCCGAATTTGGCATAAATTGATCAATTATAATGCACGAAATTACAATTTTTTGAGTTTATCGATCTAACACTCGCCATTGTAAATTTGGAATACTGAATAGTAAAGGAATTCCGACGAAGCACACACTGTGCTGCTGGTAATCAAGTGAACTTAAAAATAAAAATAAAAAATCATCGTAGCTTCCTTACAACAAACTTTTCTGGCATTATTCAACGAAATAATAACATTTGATTATAGCACTTTAACCACTAGAGGTAGGCAAGCATAAGGGGAAAAACAGAAGGATTCGTTAACTACTGACATTCGTTTCATGTGAAGAAGAATGCTTGCAGGAATTCTGCCAACATGGCAACCAAAGAAGCATTGACACTATCAACGGGAATCTCAAATGTGAAAATCAAATCCCCTCTGCAAGAGGAGATCGCTTATATAAAACAACAGTATACATAAGACTATGTGTTTATATCACAACACGGAACAATAATTTGGCATCGTATAATAATCTTAAGATTCCTGGATTGCTATATGGAAACTGCATTCTCCATTCCGTGTTGCAAGAATAAATAAACCTTACCTCGAACGCAATAGGCCTAATTCCTCTACTGTTGCCGCTTACGAAACTAAAATGGGAGATAACAATTAGGCTTTAGAATTATGTAAATGCTGTCTTCACACCCAAGCTAACACGCCGTCTGACCTACAATTGTGATAATTCCAATAAAAATAAGTAAAAAAAATTAGCATTCGCAGTTGCAGTATGTGCCAGAGGTGTGCGCTTTAACATTGTAGTAGGACGCGGATATTTTGAATCTTTTGATTATTGTGAAGTACTATCGTTACTGATGATTGTTTAGCTTGCAGTTAAATGCTTTATAGTTAATATTTTAAATTTAAGAAAGATTCTCTGCAGTAAATATAAACAATGTAAGCATTATTGACGGTGGCATGTTCTTTGCCAGCTTAACCACGGCGGCGATGGCGTAAAGAGGCTGCAAATAACGAAACGGAAACTAAATGTGGGACGAAACGAAAGCATCTTAAAATTTATATGTAACGTCGCCTACCTGAAATGAAAAAAAAAACTAAAATGTAAAAAACACCAGCAAAGAATTTCAGATCAAATGTAGCCGAATGAATATTGCCCCCAGCTTTTTAAGGACCATTAGCAAGTATTGCGAAGCCATTATAATGAGAGTAAACACAAATTTAAAATAAATGTCTCCCCGCTCCGCCTATAATAGGCCCAAAGCCAGTTTCCTAGTTTTAAATATGTTAAATTAGAACATCGTTGATGCCTTGCAGCTAACAGACTTACTCGACGTAACTCACAGAAATAATAACATTTGATCGTCGCATTTCAACACTTACAGAAAGACATGAAACCGTAAAAACAAAACGATTTCGTTAACGACCAACATTAGCTTCATTAAAAGTAATTCCGTCACCGTGTATCATGGATGAATAGACCTACTCTCGAATCAAATTCTCAGTTGGTTGCTACTTACGAAATTAAAATAGTATGTACAACAAATGAGACCAAAAAGCTGATATTAGGCCTTCATCACGTTGCCACGGCACTGGCCAGTCTCTGCATCGTATTGCGTAAATAATAGGCCTATACCCTCTAACCCATTCCTTCGTCAGCTGCTCCTTACAAAATTAAAACGGCATGCAAAAATTAGCTTATAAGCTGACAATTATGCATAAAATCCTAAACTCGGCCAAAAAGCTGAAACAATTTGAACCAGCAATTGTGATGGTTACTTCCTCTAGACTACATAATAGAGAGCACTATTGCAGTTCGAGACAGAGGTGTGCATCACAATATTTTAGACAGTGGCTGTAGAGTGTAAAAGACCGATTGCGACTAAGTAGCTGCTGCAGCCGCTTGTTCTTGTAACGAATAGTAAAAATTCCAAACAATGACTTTTAAGCCATGTTTCGTGAAACACACAGCACGCCCTGTTATAAAATCAGGCACAAGGTACATGCTCCTGTATTGGAAATCTGTCACTTTGGAGGCACGTAGCAGCATTTTATTCATTTCTTGTGAGCGTGCAATCACTTTGAAAGCCTTTTCGCAGTTGTCTGTCTATAATGCAGTTTGCAAAGCAGATGGGTACTTTTGACATTATATACCAAACCTTATACTGCACATCGTCAGCAGCTTGATTAGTATCTGTGAATGCTTATTGTAAGTTACTCTGTTGTTTTCACACGGATTGAGTGTTGTGTTTCATAAGATAGTACACATTTAGCTAAGACAGGCCATAAGAAACTAGGGCCGTCATCAGTTCCACTGTCGACATAATGGAGCGGGCTGTAATTTCTAAACTAAGAGACAGTTGCTTGGGGTTTGGGCCATTGGAAAGGTGGTGAAAAAACCGTGAAAATAGTGTATTCAAACGTCCGAATCGGTCGACGAAAAGTGAAAATATCTTGAATTTGGTTTATTACCGCCTAATGCCGCCTGTTTATCATCAACAATCAATTTTTTAACAATCGGATGCCTTGAACAGTTAGAAACGGCTTCGCGTCTCGTTGTTATTTTGATTTTGGCTCTTACTATTGGTCCCCTTTGTCACCCTGATGGTTCCCCCAACCCCATGTCCGATTCGAGATTTTTCTTTTGATAAACCTTGTCCAGACTCCTGTGCTACTGCATGCAAAGTATGGCTTGGATAGTCCTTGTGGTTTTTGTGTGATGTGCGGTGTAAGATTACATTGGAGTGTCATCATAGCGGAGCTACGCTCCAAATAATGTGGATTTTGAAACCTTCTGGTATAATAATAATAATAATAATAATGATAATAATATAATAAGATTGTTTAGCCGATTGTAAGACTTCCAGAAGGAGACGGTAGGGCATGGCCGCTGACACCGTTCCCATTTATTAAAATTAAATGTTATGTTTGGAAATTTAAAGCTCAAAGTTGAAAAAGGCCAACAAAGCTTTTACTGATCAAAGTATCATTTGTTTAATTTCGATAGGAAGAATGTTAAGAGTGTCAAGAACTACGCGAATGATTCCGGGTTTTGGCTGGGCGAATATACGTCACGGCGTATATGACCCCATTTTTTTCAGCATCGCCGGTTTTATCATAGCAACGAGCACAAATAAAACTTATTCGGCAATTTCCTAGAACCTCACGAGGTTGGGCTAGTTTTGATGTACGCAAACATGATAGGCATGTTGGTGGTCAGAATGTAAATAAAGAAGCCACCGCGGGTTTGAACGTTAACAATTTTTAATGTACAAATGATAAAAAAAAATGATTTTCAATAATATAAGTTTTTCTGTAATAGCCATTGTGCATACGACCATACAATCGTACATATACAACCTCATACTAATACGACTGTGTAACCGTATATACTATCATAATTATATGATAAACCCACTAGGGGTGAAAATATTCTGGATCTGGTTTTCTGTTACAATAATAGACTTGTCTTCGATTTAAATGTTGAGGACCACCTTGGCAACAGTGACCACTGTATTGTTTGTTACCTTCTCCTTAATTTTCCACTCACGGCCATTCACGAGCCTGAACCTGTTGCCATTAACATGCAGAATTTTAGGCTTGATTTTGACGTGCTGACATCGTCCCTGTCGTGTGTAGACTGGGATGCCCTAGTTTTTAAAGTGCATCTAGCTATTGAGCAGGCATGGAACTGCTTCCAGAGCATTCTAGCAGGTCATATTTTCCTTTGTAGGATGCCTTTCGTTCCTTACAGAAATGCATCAAGAGTACCTGGTCATCTAACTAAGTTGCGCCAACGGAAACTTAAGCTTTGGAAGCGCTATAGGGTTGATCGCAGTATGGAAAACAGGTTGGCCTATAATGGGGCACGTACTCTCTTTTCTGACAGCATGGAAACCTGGCATCGGTCGCAGGAGGTGACGATTATTCGGGAAGGTAGTCCCGGTGCCCTTTTTCGATTCTATCGCCGGAAGACATCCCTTACTAGATCGCTTCCTCCACTGGAGTGTGGTAATGTTTTTTTGACAGGTGACCTCGAAAAGGCTGAGTCTTTTGCTCTGTTTTCGCATCCAATTCCATTACTGATGATGGCTTACCACTTCCATTACCAATGCCTCCTACACTTCTTACCGATAAATGTTCAAGCGTACCTTTCTTCGAATCATTGGTCTGAGATGTCTTAATGAAAATTAAACCAAGCCACTCGCACGGACCTGATGGTTTTTCTGCTTTCCTTATCAAAAAGTGCGCACGGGAGCTTTGTTTCCCTTTCTCAAGACTTTTCTTTCTTTTAGCCAGGGGTGTATTCCTAAAATTTGTAGCTCTGCGGTGATTATACCGATCTACAAAAAGGGGTCAGCATCTGATCCTACAAACTATCGCCCTATCGCTCTTACCTGTGTCGCCTGCAAGCTTATGGAATCCATTATACGGGATGTTATTTTGAAGTTTTTTGACGTGAACTCCATTATAAATCAGGACCAATTTTGGTTCCTTCTCAATCGGTCTGCCACATTACAGTTGTTAAGTGTTCTTGACCGTTGGACTGGTGCACTTGACATCGGTATCTCATGCGACACCATTTATTTCGATTTTAAGAAAGCCTTTGATTCTGTGATTCATCGTAAACTACTGTTTAAACTGACCCAATGTGGCATTGAGGGGAACTTAGCTAGTTGGATTTCGGCTCTTTTGACCAACAGAACTCAAAAAGTATCTGTTGCTAATACACTCTCATCGGGTGTATCCGTACCTTGTGGAGTCCCCCAGGGCTCCGTCCTGGGTCCGTTGCTTTTTGTTGTGTATTTGAACGACCTTTGCTTTAGTAAAAAAAATACTTTCGATTTTAAATTTGCAGACGATTTGACTATTGGCACCGAAAATGTCTTCCCTTTTAGATCCCCTGACCTTGACCTGGAGTGCCGCAAGGTAGCTGAGTGGTCTACGACTTGGCAGCTTCCCATTTATTCCCACAATTGTTTCACCTTCCACGTTGGTCTCCTTAACCCATGTTCTATGTACCACTTGGAACAGTCTATTCTCCCTTCTGTCCTGGAAGTGAAAGACCTGGGTGTGTGGTTTTCCCATAATTTGAAGCCTTCGCTACACTGTCATAAAATCTGTGGTCAAGCTTACTGTCGTGCAGCTATGGTTAATAAGTGTTTTACATCGGGGGATTGGTGTACTAAAGTGTGGGCTTTCAAAGGTTTTGTGAGGCCCCTCTTAGAGTATGCGACCCCTATTTGGTCGCCACATTTGGTGGGAGATATTGACCTACTTGAAGTAGTCCAACGCAGATTTACCAAGCTACTGCCTGCCTTCCGTGATTTAAACTTCTCTGAACGGCTTTCAAAGACCGGCTTAGAATTGCTCGAGCTACGTCGCATTAAATTTGATCTAATCTTGACTTTTAAGATTCTACATGGTCTTTGTTATGTGAGCACTCCTTTCTTCGATTTGGCTCCCAACCTGTTTGGTACTCGTGGCCACAAATGGAAGCTTGCTAGAAAAGCCTGTATTCATAATACTCGTTTGAATTTCTTCTCGTTTCGTGTGGTCCACATTTGGAATGCCCTGAGTAAAGATACTGTTAACTAGTCCACAGTGCAGGGGTTTCACCGCTCGCTTGCAACAGAAAATCTTCTGGCCTTTTTAAATCGTCCGTTTTAGGATGCGGTATTAGAGGTTCACAGCCCTTCAGTAGTCCTACCACCGTAACGTGGTGAAACTGTATTACTATTATTATTATTATTATTATTATTATTATTATTATTATTATTATTATTATTATATACAAACATATATATACCAAACCCCTAAGAATTTGTCATGCGGTTTTTTTCCCATTGCATTATAACGTGGTGCCAGCCTAAAAACTGGGTGCAGTCATCAATCTCTCAAAATGAATAGTTAGCGAAAAATGTTTTTGAAAGTTTTGCCTGTGCTCGTAAATAATTAGAAACCTTTTTCAGTTTAATTGCAACTATGGGTGTTGTTGGTTAGACTTCCCTTTACTCCCGAGATCTATCTCGAGAGTAAGGGGAAGTCTAACAAACAACACGCACAGTAAAAAATTATACATCGGGAGTAAGGGGAAGTCTGACAAATTATACTAATCTCTGTACAACGGTTTCTTAATTATTTACGAGTATAGACAGAACTTGCAAAAACATTTTTTAATACCTGTTAATTTTCAGAGTTTGATGACTGCATCGAGTTTTAGGCCGGTTCCACGTCATAAAGCAAAGCAGCAGCGTTACAAATTGTTTCATCATTGTTTCCCACAAACAAATATGACGTTCTATTTGCATGCCGCACACTCGGTATGCCACATCCCATATGCAGGAATGTCATAGTAAGCTGCAGCGTCAAAAAGCCAGTTATCTATATGTAACAATTTCGTATTTTTGTTAGTTTGTGTGTGTGCGTGTGTCCACAGTGGGACTCTCTGTAATCTTTATTCTATTGGAGTCCGCACTGGGACTCTCGATATTCTTATTCTTTTGTTTGTTTGTGTGTCTTTCAAACTGAATTCTCTGTATAAGTAATGATTCGAACTGTCTTTTCAACAAAGATGCACAGTACCGATCACGTCATGCTTTTTCCAGTCACAATACAGGGTGATCCAAAAAGTACTAAAAAAAGGGGTAGGCCTAGAAAGTGTATAGGCCTACAAAGTTTGTTGAGTAGGCATGGAAGTACACATTACGCCAAAAGTTTTGACTGAAACAAAGGTGAGTCCGACTAAAGAAGAGTAATTTCGACCTCAATTTTATTCAACATTACTTTCCTCCACGTACATTTGTTCCAAGTAATTCTATTTATCTGTTCGATAAACACGTACCACTGTACGGTATCCAGTTTACAGGCTGTTGGGAAGTTTGCCAGTGTAATGCTTGCCGTGTACACTATTCAGGAATGGACCGAGTTGGTTTTGCTTTGTGTGTGGCATGAGATGGAGCAATGCCCAAACCCTTCAACAGGATGCAGACCAATTCCGCATCCTACATCCAGACAGACCCACTCCATGCTTTGCTATGATGTTCAATCTGTTGAGGAAATTCAAGGAAACAGGCTCTGTTCACGGTGACTGGTGAGATTGCGGGCTTTTGCGCACATCTACGGATGAGGACCATACCATAGCAGTCATTGATGCTATAGAAGCAGCCTCCGCCCCCCCCGAACATCGCAACAATCTCTATCCTGAGAATTATATATTGGGCATATAAGAATTTACGTAAAACTACCTTAGAGGTAAAATAATACTTACGTTGCTAGATTTGACCCTTGTTAAAATCTGAGATTAATTTCCCCTAAGCCTAACCTTAATATAAGCCTACATTTCAACCTCTCTATTTTACAATCCAGCCCCCAAAATTACTTTTATGACAAAATATAATTTTAGCACCGCTCAACTGACTCGACTTGAAACACTTCCGTTCATTGGCAAGAGTTAGGTTGCGTTCGGATGAAATTCATCTTGGACAAATTTAGGAATTAAGACGGTAATTATGCGTAGTTAAAAATTATGTCTTCATCGATGCGATTTTTGTAGTCAACTAACTTTTAATTCGACCAAATTAACAATACAACATGATCATCGTATACATTCGTAATAGCATTGTTAAACAGCTCGTTCACGTAATAAATCTAATATTCATACAATGCCCACTCAGATAATCGGCGACTCTTCCTCTTGCGACGATGGCCTTGTGACGTGGCTTCAAACCAACTTGAAACCGTCGGTTCCCCAGCATTTGGATGATGAAGGTTTTGACCGTAGGTTGCAGTTTGCACATTGGGCTATTGAGCAGAAGATGCTGATGTGACATATTTTAGGCGTCTTGGAATGACTGTGAGGCTCATATCAAGTTGCACCATACAGCAAGTAAGCAGAACACACGTGAATATGCAATTAAAAAACTCACACTTCACAGGTGAAGTCACCTCCTGCACAACCCAGGTACACTAGTGTGGTGATGTTTGTAGGAACAACATTGTTATCGGCCTTTCTTCATCGATGGGGAAAATATATTTACAGCTATTGAATGACCACATTCACATTTGGAGGTAGCTCTGGCCTACACGATGTCCCACTACCCCTCTTCTTCCTTCAGGCCAGAGAATGGCTGAATCTCCGATGCAGGGTCAGGTGTGATTGGCAGCGGCAGTCCTGTGAAATGTCCACATAGGTCTCCTGACCCGACCCCTCCTGATTTCTTCCTGTGGGGCTACGTTAAGGACCAACTTTCTGTATCACGGCAACATCATCGGAACTTATTTCCCGGTTTTTGCCTCTCAGTCCTCTTTTAACAATGTAAGGACACAGAAGCGCAACAGTGAAACAAGAACGCACAGTGCAATATAACCGCCATTTACAGTGCTGAGGACCGATCTTTTGCACGAAGATGATGGATTGGCTCATGATTATTATAGACCGGCAATACATACATTTTAAAAAACTTTAAGGAAGAATTTTTTTTAAGTTATGTGTCAGCAACCACAGCAAATTAACGAATTCGTGAATTATAGACTGGAAATTGAAATTGTATTAACGGCACAAACCAAAATAAAAAATAATAAAAAGTATTAAGCAAGTATTTTTTTTTATTTAAATGTCAGGAACCATACTAAAGTAACGAGAGCATTATACGTTTTTAGAGTTCAAGATACTAGTTTGCTAATTAAATCAATTTATATGCTACTTAAAATTGAAAATAACGTTGCAACCTTCATTAAAATTAATCGTTCCACCAGAAAACATGCGTCTTAACTTATCTTTATTACTACCACCGTCTTTATTAGCAACATCTTCTGCTGCTTCACCTAATTAGCCATTATTGTCCGCATTGTCTAATTGTCTTCATCATGGGCACTTGAAGTCAATTAGGTCCTCAAAATCCATAACTTGTTTTGCCATAACAAAAAAGGAACAAGAAATTAATACTGCTCTACCTGCAATAATCACCGAGCGCGAGAACGCACACATTCACCGAGCGCACCCAAACGCAGCCAACAATACACGTCGGACTGAGGGGCAAAAACAGGGTAATAAATAGGATATCGTCTACTTTCCTCGTGCTGAAATCCAAACAGTGTTTCGACATTGTTAGCTATCAGCACTCGGAAAACGGAAAATATCCTATGACTTATTACCCGGTTTTTGCCTCTCAGTCCTCTTTTTATTATAGGCCGGCAATACATAAATTTTAAAAAACGTTAAGAAAGATTTTTTTTTATATAAGTGTCAGCAACCACAGCAAATTAACGAATTCGTGAATTACAGACTGGCAATTGGAATGGTATTAATGGCACAAACCAAAATAATAAAAAATATTAAGCAAGTGTTTTTTTATTTAAATGTCATGAACCACAATAAATTAACGAGTGCATTATGCATTTTAAGACTTCAAATACGCTAGTTTGCTAATTAAATCATTTTATAGGCTACTTAAAATTGAAAATAACGTTGCACCCTTCATTAAAATTAATCGTTCCACCAAAAAACATATCTCTTAACTGTTCTTTATTACTACCATCGTCTTTGTTAGCAGCATCTTCCGCTAACAAAGACGATGCACTCAGGCTGCTTTACCTGATAATCCAATATTGTCCATATCGTCTTCATCATGGTTACCCAATAAGTCAATAGATCCTCAAACTCCTTAACTTGTTTTGCCGTAACAAAAAAAGGAACAAGAAATATGGCTCCACCTGCAGTAATCACCGAGCGCGAGCACACACATTCACCGAGCACGACCAAACGCAGCCAACAATTGTAGGAATGATTGGCAAAAATCGGGTAATAAATCGGATATCACCCGCTTTCCTCGTGCTGAGATACAAGCAATGTCTCGACGCTGCGCGTGTCGACATTGTTAGCTCTCAGCACTCGGAAAACGGGTAATATCCTATACATACAGCAGCTTCGAAAGTACATTGTTGAGGTGTGTCGTTCAATAACACCAGACATGAACCCAAGTTTGGCGGAACTTTTATGAAGGCAGGCATTGTTTAACAGCTGGGAGAGCCACACTTCGAAAGTGTAGCATTGAACTAGTAGTATTTTTTCGTAGGGGAAAACAAAACCGTCTTACGCCCCCCACTTTATTGCATTGCGTGCGTTAAACATGATTTTCAAGGATCATCTCATTTAATTTGGTTCAACATGTGGTCACCAGACTGGAATTCGTACTCACTGAATGCTCCACGACGGTCAAACAGACCCAGTTTTAAAACGCGCTCACAGTTTGTTAGGGCTTGGAAATCTATCAGGCCTTCTGTAAAACTGCTATGAACAGATTTAATCAAGTTACGAACAGAGATCACTTTCAAGATTTCCAACTCTATGTTTAAAGTTACACGCTTCCTGGCAAGCCCTATGGGACAGACAGGCCTGCAATAAATTGCGTACTATTAAAGGTACTGTTGAGAAATGGCACTTGGCCTGTCGCAGCAGTTGCCGTGAAGAGGTGGTGTTGGTCTGTTTACGAATTGGTCACGCCCGACTTACCCACTGTTTCCTTTTGAGGAAGGTTGACTCTCCTGAATGCCACTGATGTCACGAACACTTACAGTCCTGCACTTGTTAGTTGATTGTCACCGTCTTGATGGTCTTCGTCGCCGTTTCCATCTTCTATGAGACATTGCACGTCAATTAGGATATAAGTCTGTTCTCCTGTCCGGAGTGTTTCAATATTTGCAGGAGGTACAGATGTATGATATGATTTAGATTCGGAGTTTGTATAATATCTCTGTAATGTGTGGTGCAGTGGCAACCCGGACCACTGCTACTGTGACTGAGGTTGGCGCTTATAACCTAGCTAGTGACGCGCCTCAACCCCTACCCCCACCCCACCACCGGGTCGAACACCCATTTCTGTAATCTTCATAAAATATAAATATGGTTTGAGTTTGACGTAACCAAAGCATGGATCATGTGTACGTCAAATAGTAAGTGGTAGCTAATGGAGTAAGAAAACGACTAATTTTGTTGACTAATGTAAAAAGACACATTTAGACTGCGACGTGAGCATTTTCCAGGCACTCAGCCAGCCGTGAATATATTTAACTCCAGTAGAAGGCGACGAATGATCATGGAGTCTACAATAGCCGACCCAGGCTCACACCATGACCAATCTTTAATCTCTTTACTGCCATAGAGTTATAAGAAAAATCATTCAAAGAAATACCAAAGAGTATTGTCACCGGACAGAGCCTAGGGGTATCTAGCTAATAATCTAATAAGAAGAGGTAGAGAAAGAGTTTGCAACGAAAATCCTTTGTGATCAATGTGAGATACAAGTGGATAGCCGCTGGCTAAGTTTACCACAAAAGTGGCAAATTGGAAATGAACCATCAACGAGAATTATACACTAGAAATACCGCAGTACAGTATGCCACCTTTGTGCACCATACCGCCTTCAACAACATGAACACTTCTCCACTAGGATAAAGATAACTCACTGAAGCCGTTAATAAAGTCACAACCGTGTCAAGGACTCCGTTCGACCAAATTGCTCAACGATAGGCAATGGAGAGGGAATTCAAATCAATATAAACTCGTAAGGCTCACCAAAGGAGAAATAAATAAACATAATCGCTGTAAATAATATAGGCGAAATTGGAAATAAGCCATCAGCGATAATTGTACACTAGAAATAACGTAGTACATTAAGCCACCTTCATGCACTTATGTTAATTCAAGTGATGTGGATTTGAACCGGCGAACCAGTCCGTCACCAGACCACTACCTCACCGCATTTACCGACATGAACACGTGTTCACTACCATGATAAAGGTCACTCACTGAACCCCTTTAAGGATCAGAAAGTGGTGCTGCCTAATCCGAATAACTGATCACTACCATACATCCTTTAC
>JAHWFP010241396.1:0-20815 GCA_023313725.1 Lithobius niger
CTACAGCTACAATAACTTCCCCCCAACAAAAACCTGCCCTGTGTGTCTAAAACTTGGGTTGCTGGTTGTATGTGTGGACCGGATCCTAAAGACTGTTAGGGTAGCCTAGTGATTTACGAAGAAAAATTTGGTCCGTAGTGTCAAGGAACAGCTGTTAGTTAGCAGTGGTGGTCGCCGGTGGAACTGGTGCTGCTACTGCTTTGATTTGGTTTGATAACTAAATTTCAGTTTTTGGCCTTTTATTAATGTTGATATTAGTTACATGATTGTCCAAAACTGACACTTTATATTTTGGTTCTAAACACTAGCGTGCGCAGGAGGGGGAAAGGCAGACGTAGCCTCTGCCCTTTATGAAAAGTGACCTTTATCAAAACAAAATTGCCTTTTTGTGCCAACAGTTGCTGGTGCGTCAAGTGTCTGAGAAAGGTCATAAAGGTCCGTAGAGGACAAAAAAAACGCCTGAACAGTGTAATTAAGGCTGAAAAAGGGTGAACGGAGCAAAAAAATAAGTTCCCCAGAAAAAAATGTCTAGCCTATTGGCACTTGTTAACTAAATTCTTGGGGGGGGGGGGGGGAGATCTGTGCATGCTAATGGTGCTAATCTTTCTTTAAAAATTTGGCCAGAGTACATCTCAGATATATTTTTTAATATAATTAAAGCGAAGAGCACTAAGGGGAAATAATTAACTGTCGTTATTGAATTGGTCAACGACCTATTTGGAGACGCCCGATGTCGAGCCACTTTTTTTCCCCCTAGTTTAGGGTTACCATGACAAGCTAGGTTTGTGGTAAACGTAAATATGTTTTGTGTAAACTTTTAAGTTTTTGTGTATTCATAAATCTAAGGCTAACGTAAAACATTGAAAATTCAGCGTAATTAGCTGGTAGGCTATATAAAATGAAAGTAGCACTATTACTGATTAAATAATCTGCAGAATCTGGCAGCATCTAGCGCTGTCTAGTACTATCTAGCAGCTAGCCCATACTTCCATTAAGCGAAGGAATGCATAACACCATTTCTTTAAAACAAAACAAACAAGCCGCATGCCTCCTTGCTACTGAGTGAAAATTTGGTTCGTCCCGTGTTCCTTGCGAGCAAGCTGTAAAGTTTAATGATATTACTGCCGCTAGATGGCATCACAGTATTTTCGTACGATTTTCAGTCGATAGTAGTTCCACTTCAGCAAAGTCTGGAAGATTTTCACCAACTTTTTTTTTAAACTGCATGAAATATTGTGTGGTACCTGTGTTCAGCTAGGCTACTCAAAATCTGTGTTTATGAATGTTCAAATAGGCCTAGCTTGTTTTGTAATTTCAAAGTATAAATGGCTTAAGAAAGCTGGATCTAGGAAAAACAGTTATGGGAAAAAAAAGCTAACGTATGGAATAAAAGCCCCGCCCCCCCTCCTCCCCGCCAAATAAATAGGTCAAAGAAGTAAACGCTGCAGAAAAAAAAAAAGCTATGGAAAAAGGCCATAAAAAGAGTCAAAATTTGGGCAAAGGCAACAGGCCTAAGTTAACTAGGGATGCATCGAATATTCGGTAATTATTTGGTATTCGGCAAAAAATTCAAGTATTTGGTATTCAGCTGAATTCATATGCCGAATGGTGATATTCGGTTTTCGGCCGAATAGTGTTAAGATTTGTAGGTATTCGTTCGAATATTTTTTAGTATATATTTATGCAATTGTGTTAATGTAAGCTACGCATTTAGAATTTGGTTTGTGAGGAATTGTCTTCTGATATTTTTAAAAGAAGGAAAACTGATGAAATAATGTTTAAGTTACAGGTATTCTGTAAACCATTCGCAGGGCCATAGCTACGGGGGGGGTGTCAGGGTAGGCAACTGCCCCCCCCCCCCCCTCAAAAAAAATGGTCGAGGGGGCGTAAAACCGATACTTGAATTGAAATAACGTAATTGCTGGATTAAAAGTGATGGTCACCCTGTACATTTATTTTCAGCAGCCGCCTGCTAAAGAAGATTTCAAAATTTCGTGTAATTTTTTTTCTAATTTACGAAAGACTATTAAACATAAATAACCCAGCAAAATAGTACTACGTTTTAGTGCTGGGCGGTATCGGTATTTTGACCACGGTTATCGGTATTTTTTGAATATCGAAACCGTAATCGGTATTTGCATAATACCGAAATACCGTACATTTTTAGTGTCTAGCTGATTTTTTAATAACTTCACCAATTTTTGGCCGATTTGGACATTCCAATATACCATTCGAAGCGTTGTTTCACCAGCTTTCCAATAGAGCTAAATTCAGATTGAAAGCATTAACTGTTCAGAAGTTATAAGGGGAAAAACCAATGACCAATTTGCAAAATATTTACTCAGTCTTTAAAGTTGACTCAATCATTCAGATAAAGTGAACAGTTAGTCTGTACAAAACATAAACATCTATCCAAATTTTTTTTCTTTTGCCGTTCGGAAATATACAATACCTGAAAATTTGTAGCTTCTTCCCTGAAGTATGCTTCTCTTGCTGGAGTTTTAAAGTCGTCTCGAGATGGCCAGCTGTGTAATCCCTCATGCGCATGCTCTAGGATCCTATATAAAAGCATTCGGGCGAGACCGGTCCATCATCTTTTCCCTCCAGCGGTAGCCGGAACGTCTACCTTCAGCTTCTCTCCTGTTTCGTATCTTCAAGCAACTATCCGACTTTTGCAAGTCCATGTCCTGTTCCTGCTATCCGAGTTTCGACTACATCTCTATCCTGCCTTGAACAGTCCGACTTTCGCTCTGGCTCTATCCTGTTTCTGCTGTCCGATTTCCAAGGTCATGGATTGCCAAAGCACGCTCAAGCAAACAACGCCTTGACTCGCCCTATTGAAATGCCGACTGATTCTTAAGCAACTATCCGACTTTTGAGATCAGTCCCTGTCCTGTTTTCTGCCATCCGTGTTTCGACTCCGTCTCCACCCTGATTTGAACAATCCGATTTTCGCTCCGCCTCTATCCTGTTTCTGCTGTCCGACTTTCAAGATCGCGGATTGCCAGCGCCCGCTCAAGCAGACGACGCCATGGCCCGTTAAAAGGAAGCGATGACTAAGACCGGGAACAAGATGGCCGCCCCATCGCCTCGCAGTCCGTCGCCCGTCGATCCTAATATCATTGTCAGCCCTCCGATTCAAGTGTCTCCTTCTGCATCTCCACTTCCATATGGCCAACTTTCATCACATTCTTCAATTAAGAAGACTAAGAAAAAGAAACACTCTCACAGATCGTCACCTTCTAAATCACATCGATCCTTATCCGAATTTCCACTCGATTTGTCATCACGCTCGTCCAAGAATTCGGACTGTCCTTCGCACACGTCTCAAAACAACCCGTACTATTTTTCCAAGAATCCGGACAGTCGAGCACACAAAGACCAGCCTCTATCCGCATCGCAAGTACACGCTCAAATGGATCGTGCCATACGTGAATTCGACTACAAGTCAAGAATAAAAAAACCACCTTCAGCGCACAGCCTTTCCTACACCCAAGATTGGATTACTAATTCGTCTTCATCTTCTCACAAACGTCACCACTCACCAGGCAAGTCCTCTCGAATTAAAACTTCTAAGCATTCCACAAAGAAAAAAGAAGATGACACTGTGTTTGTCCGTCCACCAGCCCCTCCGAAAAAGAAACGACGACACAACAGCCCTGACCATTCAATCACTGCCGAAACTGATCTTGATTCTGCTTCAGTCCTCAACATTTCGTCTTGATAAGAGTCTTCCCGACATTCAAGCAATTCTGATTCAATGGTAACATCACGTCACACCCACTTTAATGACTGCTCTACCAACGAAGACGACGATGAAGAAAATTCATCGATCCCTTTATCCGAACTCCTTCGCAAGGTCGAAGAATCCATTCCAGACTGTTTTTTATACCAACCCTCACCCACAACTGCTGCTTCAACAAAAAATCGGGTTCTCACCACAGGAATTGGATACTGTCAACGAGACAAGACTCACAAATCTCGTCCTATGCTCGGCCAGTCGACAACATTTCTCACAACTCTACTACGCAACGGCGGTACCTTTTTGGGAAAAGATGAACCATTAGAACTGGACAAGGATCCACCTCCCCCCAAGCCTGGACGTGAAAACTGGTTCTTCCGCCCTTATGGTGATGGTGCTGCAAACCCACGTCACTTCGGGACCTACACTGAATCTGAGTTTTTGACGTCTGAAGCCAAGATGAATTTCGGAACAGCCCTCCACATTCCTAGACGAATCGATGTTCCTTCCACAGTCTTGAAAGACATCGACAAGATCACCTGTCTTCAATCTTAGTCTCCGAGCACTCTCTCAAGCTGACGTAATTTACGCAATCTACGCATTATGCGAAAAGGTCTCAACTGAACACAGTCAACCCGAGGCTGCTCGTCTCAACAACATTATCCAGCAGCTCTTCAAGAAGGCATCTTTTGCAGTCTACCACTCCATGAACTGGTCACCAAAGGCGGTTTTCAATACGACCCTCCTTTTGAGAGATGCAGCCCTGAACACTTCAACAAACATCAATGACTCCACCCGTCACATCTTGAGAAATCAGACCATCCACGAAACGGACACACTCTTCCGCGGTCTGATTCCTAAACCTGCTCCTCACTTAAGCCAAGATTCAACAGACCCTTTTTCAAAAGCCAGAAGTCCTTTCGTCCCAATCCAAAAGAATCGGGTTACAAAGACTTTCACTCATCAAATCCCTCAAAGCCAGCCCACTTTGATGACCCAAGGCCTTCAAATAAACCCTCTAACAACCGGTCCTTTCGAAGCAATTCAAATTACAGAGGAAAGAACTAGGGATGGGTCAGTTTCATTTTTTTGACTTCGGTTCCGGTTTCGGTTTTCACCCCCAAAAAACCTCGGTTTCGGTTTCGGTATCGGTTTTTGCCACCATCCACCCCAACTAGCTATTTCTATTTTTTCTCTCTGTAATACTGGCTTCTAACTCACTCTTTTTTCACTTTCAGCCGCGTGATAGACCATGGGTATAGCTGTGGCACTATTTTCCTCTATTTTCATTTTAATGACTAGAAGCTTTGTTGTCATTCAGACGTAGAAGATAATAATTATTTAAAAAAAATAAGGAAATTTTTGATTTTTCGAATACCGTACGAAAAACCGCCACAAAATCCGAATCGGTTTCGGTTTTCAGTAAAAACCGAAAATTCGATTTCGGTTTCGGTTATTGACTCATCCCTAGAAAGAACAACAACAGAACTTCCACACCAGACCGTCGCAGCTCCTACTCATCCCAAACATCCCACTGAAATCTCACAACCGATGACACACCTCGTCATGCCATCCCAGTAGGCGGCCGCCTTCAACATTTTCGCCAGGGCTTGGGAAAACATCACAAACGACAAGTTCATACTCTCCATCATAACGGACGGCTTTCATCCCACCTTCCTGACCAGACCAAATTTAGTCACACCCCCTCCCTGGGAATTTGCATCAAAAACAAGCCCTCAGCTTTCCATGGAAATTCAAGAACTTCTCATAAAAAGAGCCATCCAAAAAAGTCCAGATCCAAATCAACCTGGTTTCTACAGCACCATTTTTCTTACACCCTAGAAACCCGGGGGAGAAAGACTAATCTTCAACCTGAAACCACTAAACAAGTTCATGGAAAATTCTTACTTCAAGATGGAAACGTTCGAAACCATTCGGCAAAATTTAAACAAAAACGACTGGACCATTTCTCTCGATCTAGAAGATGCTTATCTTCACATTCCACTCCATCGGGCAGTCCATCATCTTTTCCGATTCATGTACGACGGAAACGTCTACGAATTCATCTCCCTACCATTCGGGCTAAACGCCGCACCAAGAATTTTCACTGCTGTCCTAAAACCTGTTTTAGCCCACCTGCACCAAAACCAAATTCCAGCAAGTGCATATTTGGACGATTGGATCCTCAACCACGAATCGCCCAACCAACTTATTACAAACCGAGAATTCACCATGACCCTCCAATCCAATCAGACAACACAACCGCAATCGCCTACATCCGCAAAGAAGGTGGCACTCACTCCCGTCGTCTCCATCACATCACTTTCGAAATTTTCCAACTTTGCATCTCTCTACAAACAACCATTTTACCACTCCACATCCCAGGAAGTCGCGATGTAATAGCAGACTCTCTGTCTCGCCGGAAACCACCCTCCGGGGAATGGTCTCTAAAGACATCCATCTGCGAATCTCTATTCAACCTCTGGGGCAAACCCATGATCGACCTATTCTCCACGAGACAGAATGCCAAACTTCCCCAGTTCATCAGTCCGATTCCCGACGACAGAGCCTGGACAGTGGACGCCCTCACCTTTCCATGGAAGAACCTTCATGCCTACCTCTTCCCACCATTCAAACTTCTCCCAACAGTTCTTCAAAGAATTCAAACAACACCAGGTCTATTCCTGCTGATAGCACCAAATTGGCCAGCAGCCAAATTGGTTTCCTCTCCTGCTAAAACTCCTCATAGACTATCCAAGAAAACTACCAGAAATTCCAGATCTTTTGTCTCAAAGAAGAAGCACCCTCCTCAACCAACGCAGCAACAGCCTACAACTACACGGGTGGCTACTATCATCCAACTCCTCAAAGAGGGTGGAATTTTTGAAGAGGAAGCATCCAGGATCGCAAGCAAAGCAATCCGCGACTCTACAAAAAGAATCTACGATAGCCACTGGAAACGCTGGTTTCATTGGTGTCACGGAAGGAAAGCCAATCCGATCAATCCCACTTTACCAGAACTCCTAAATTTCCTCAATGACGTATTCAAAGAAGGTCTTAAAGGATCTACAATCCTGGTATACAGATCTGCCCTTAACTCCGTTTTCAAAGCAGCTGGATCATCACATCTTCTGGATGACTTTCGTATCTGAACCCTTATCAAATCCTTTGAAGTAGAAAGACCTTCCATACAAAGAACCTAACCTAACCTAACCTTTCCGTCATACTACAATCCTTAATGAGAGCCCCTTATGAACCTCTACAAAGCTGCTCTCTGAACCTGCTGACCCGCAAGACTGTCTTTTTAACCACCCTGGCCTCAAGCCTTTGATGCAGCGAAATCCAAGCATTGTCCATTGATCCTGCTTGCTGTTTCTTCCATGAAAACTTCACGGCAATCCATTTAAGACCAAGGGCATCCTTTCGTGCAAAGACACAACGACCGTCTGAGCCCTCAAAACCAATTGTCATCCCCGCTCTCACAAACATAATTGGAGATGAACCAGAACGACTCCTCTGTCCAGTCCGTGCATTACGCTGCTACATCAAAAGAACTGAAAACAATGAATTTCGCAAAGGTCGCAACCAACTATTCCTACCTTTCAGAGTTGACTTCGGCACCGCCTCCACAGCAATGATAGCAACATGGATAAATTCTGTCATTCACAATGCCTACGAAGATCTCAACATAGATTGCACTGACAACAAAATTAGGATCACGGCGCATGAACTCAGAGCGATATCAACCTCCTGGGCATTTCATAACAACATAGGCATCAATGAAATTCTACAAGCAGCCTCTCGGAGAAATCAAACTGTATATACAAGCCATTATTTCCGGGAAATAACAACCCAAAAAAACGGATTACATCGTCTGGGACCTATAGTCACAGCCAGACATGTCATCAAACCCCCTTAAGCACAGAAAACACACACCAACAAGTCGGAATCTCTGAAGCAGATGTCCTGAAAATCGATGTCCTGGAAACGATGTCCTGAACACGATGTCCTGAACATGATGTCTTCAAGCAGAAGCAAGACCTAAACAAACGGCCCTTTTCAGGGCCACAAAAATTTTACGAAAGAGATCCAAATTCCTGTTTTCATTCTGTTTTCAATAAAGTGCGAAGTGTATCTTTTTGGGGATAAGCCAGCTCGAAATCCTAGGGTACTTGTCTAGGGTGCCAACCACCTGAGTTGACGAGGTCTACTGAAAGTGCTACAAATTTTCAGGTATTGTATATTTCCGAACGGCAAAAGAAATAGTATTTTGCCGGCCCTCCTGCCTGGCCGGCTGAAAATTGTTTCTGTTGCCTAATAGGTAATATACAATACCTGAACCCACCCTACCTCCCCTCCTGAGTCACCACTTGACATATCGAGAGGGAAAAGATGACGGGCTGGTCTCGCCCGAATGCTTTTATAGAGGATCCTAGCGCATGCGCAGGAGGGATTACGCAGCTGGCCATCTCGAGACAATTTTAAAACTCCAGCAAGAGAAGCATACTTCGGGGAAGAATGCTACAAATTTTCAGGTATTGTATATTTCCTATTAGGGAACAGAAACAATTTTCAGCCGGCCTGCAAAATACTTTTTTTTTTTGATTCGGTTAGGATCCGGATCTGATTCAGCCAATCTTTAAGAGGTGTTTATTCCGAGCAACGATTAAACTGTAACCCGATCTCCGAAACCGATTCCAATCAAAGTGGCGGAGTAGCAGCAGAGGTGCACTGATGTTGAAATCAGACATCGGAAAACAGCCTGGTATGCCCTGTTAGTGGCAGTTCGGCGTGAGGGTATGCTTCAACTACCCAGGTAGGCCGATACCGGAATACCGAAAATACCGAATATTTGTTTTTCAGAAAACCGATACCGTACCGTACCGAAAATTTCCGATACCGCCCAGCACTACTTCGTTTCCAGACCCTTGTTGATGCCTGAATTTAGAGTTAAAATTAAAAAAAAAAAACAAAGAAACTGATTGTTCCAATGAAGCATTTTCAAGTGGGATAATTCACAAACTACTTTAACCCTGTGCAGCATCTCATACCTGATCGGCTTTAAATAGGCCTACTTAAGAAATAATTTACACAAGGTTGATCAGTCAAAACCGGAAAACGTTAACAAACCTTAGTAATTTTCACCACACAAAAATAAAATAAAATAAAATGAAAGTACATTTTTCCTGTACAATGAGCAAAAATTTGAGCAATAAAATAAAACAAACAAATTCTAGCCTAATTTCTCCATGGTTTAATGGCATGAAAATTAGTGTGCAATACGATTCTAACATAGACAAGAAATAAAAATTGCTCTTGTTACTACTCGCATTAATCTGTGGTCGCTATAAAGCAAGTATCTTCCATATATCTCTTTGTATGTTGGTGGCCTTTAGGTCACAACTCGAAACGGTTGAACCAGTTCTAAGCCATGATGGAGCTGAAGCCAGGGTCCACCCCGGTAGTGCATTGATTCGAGCGCCCGGCCTAGCTAATACGCTGGAAGTCCTGGGTTCGTGTCCCAGTCGGACCATTTTTTCCCCTTTCTTTTCCAGACAAAGAAATCTCACGAGGCCTGTCTTGATGCTGACTGTGCGCTTCATAAACTATCTTGCAAACACTATTGACTTACTGATTTAATTAAAAAAAAAAGGCCGAAACAATTTTGAAAGGGCAGATGGATGATCCCTTCCTTTTTAGGGCAATCGTTGTCTTTTTCAGTTTCCTACCACCTATAATCTACTATATCAGTTGAAGCGAAATAAAGGAGGACCTGTAATGTCACCGCACATGTTCCATCTCTCGTTCTGGGTCGCGACCCCATGCTGCCAAATATGGAACGACTGGTCCTAACTATTTTTGGGGATAACACACATTGAGAATACGTTGCATCGGGTTTATAGAAAGATGCAGGGCCATATACCTAGCTGCCTGTAGGGAGGGGGGGGGGGGGTGGGGGGAGAAACCAAGCTCAACTGTCTTTAAAAAAAACAATTATTTTTTATTGTTTTCGTTTTCGTTTTAAGAGTTTTTGGACTGGACTTTTTTTTTCGTTGTGATTGGGGGGGGGGGGGGAGAAGGCGTAAAACTGGGAGGGGGCATAAATAGGCGGTTTGCCCTCCCTGACCATTCGGTTAATTCGGCCGAATAATTCGGTATTTCGGATGAATATGTAAATTGTTTGATGCTGAATATTCGGTATTCGGCAGTTTAGCTATTCAGTTGTATATTCGGTATTCAGAAAGTTTAGTATTCATTTGTATATTCAGTATTCGGCAAGTTAAGTATTTGGTTGTATATTCGGTATTTGGTATTCGGCAAATTTTATATTCGGTGCATCCCTAAAGTTAACCTATCCCAACATTATGACAAAACAACAAACTGAAAACGCATTTTTTCCCCCTTAGATTTATTTTCTCCTTTTGCTTTTTCCGTGCACACTTCTTAAAAAACTCAAGGGGGTCAAGAGTCTCAAGACCATGAAAAAATTATGACTTTCCCCATTCAAGGCCCAAATATAAACTGAACCTCTTGTCCCCCATAAAAAAAAGTAGCTTTTCTTACGCCTCTTGAAGCATACTTCATCGTGGTCATCGTGACTGAGCGGTGAGAGAGCTCAGCCTGGTTGCTGGAGGTTTGTGGATCTGGTCGAAACCCTGGAAAGGGGACCTTGGCAAAGTCCCCGCCAGGACTGCTGGCCAGGGTAGCGTGAGAGGCTACTATGCTCCTTCAGCGGCTATGGGATGTATTTTGCCTAATTCTGGACAATCTTTCAGCCCCGACGATGATCGGAAGTTTTCCGGATTGAATCCCCAGGCTGGCACCTCCCTTTACCAGATTTCTTCTTCTCTAAAAAAAAATCTGGTAATGTTCAAAATTGAGCCGGTTCAGCCATACAAGCATTCGGCTTCAGCTGACATACGGCTCGTCAAAATTAATATTAAAAAAAAAAGAAGTAATCGTGAGTCAAAATTAGTAAAAGTTTGTCTCAGAAATGTCTGCATCGACCTCCCCAATAGTATGAAAAATTCACCACGCTTCCAAGGAAGAGACAGTGCTGACTTTTCAAATTCGATAAAACATTCAAGACATTTTTTAAACTTCTTATTGATATTCGTAGCTCTAAGGTAAGTTTTCATTTGATGGTTGAGTAATTTGTGTCAGCGTATCCACTCCGTGCACAGTCATCACTTGCTTGCCAAACACACCTCTTAGAAGCTATGGAATATTTTTTTTAGGCTGTAGGTCTATGTTTTAAAGCCTAGGCAACAGTTGGCATGGCAAAGGACAGCATCAATATCAAAACTTTAATATTGTCGGAGTTGAAGACTTGTATAAAATCATACGATTGCACAAGAACCAAAGCATTTTTATAAATTTTGACTCCTGAAAGTGCCATTTTTGGAAACTGAAATTGTATTTTTCCTCTTTTGTTGTGTCTTTCTTCTCTTTATGAGAAGGCTAGAAAAATTCATGTTACCTCAATTCTGTTCAGAGCCTAGCTAGGAATTTCCTAGCAAAGTTGATTCTAGATAACCGCAGCGTTTTGCAAAGGATGTTGTTCTGAATATTTCCTTTAGGGCCTGGCTATTTTTTTTTGGGGGGGGGGGGGGTAAATAAATATAATCGCTCACATTTTCTCATAAATCACTCTTTTAAATCAAATGCAAGAAGGATTTAATTTTAGCGCTCTAATTATTATTCTCGCAGGCACATCCTCAAACAGGAACATGAGGCCAAGACATGCCTTGTTTAACAAAAAAAAAAAGTGTTTTCATTGTTCTTTTCGTGGTGGTGTTTTTATGTGGTAGGGTTGGTTAACATGTCAGGTTGCCCTTGCTAGAATTTCACCACGGCCAGAGTAAGGAGTTTCACTAAGAAATTACCCTCAACGTTGTTTTGTCTTTTTTTGTGGACAAAAAATTTGTTGAGGTTTTTGTTTGTTATTTTAAGTGAGTTGCCATGGCTCGAATTTCACCAGGCAGGAAAAGGAGTTTCACCAGGAAACGACTTTCATGACGTATTGTTCCTGTGGCTTTTTCTTTCATTGGCTTTTTTTTCAGTTTCCTGGTGAAACTCCTTTTCCTGCCTGGTGAAATTCGAGCCTCGGCAACTTACATAAAATAACAAAAACCACTGAAAAAAACAAACAAAAACCTCAACAATTTTTTTTGTCCACAAAAAAAAAGACAAAACAACATTGAGGGTCATTTCTTAGTGAAACTCCTTACTCTGGCTGTGGTGAAATTCGAGCAAGGGCAACCTGACGTATGTTAACAACCCTACCACATAAAAACACCATCATGAAAAGAACCACGAAAACACTTTTTTTTTTCTCGGAGGCTTTTTTCACGTTTTTTTTTCCCATGGCTTTTTGTTTTTCTGTGCATGCTTATTTCTGGAGCCTTCAGTTAATACAGAAAGTTTAAGACTTCAAGAATAATCGCATCATCAAGGAAAGCAGATAGGCTGAGGAGAATGGTAATATTGATTTGTAAGGGATACAGCAGAGAAGACTAGGACTTCCTCTTGAAATACGTGCATGAAATAAGAAAATAATACCCGGTCGCTAGACCGTGACATGTGTGAAATAGAGGGTGTAATATGTGCCTCTTGCCCAATATTGCAATTATATTTCCTAAGCGCTGCTGCTGCTAAGATTTCAGTAAAGATTTCTCTTTTTTTGTATCCATACATACGGCAGATGTAGGTTCATTAAATTTATACAATCGAGCTGGAGTGCATCTTAGGCATTTGGTCTTGGAGAAATTTAACCTGCATTTAAGATATTTTGTGTTTTATTTAGACCTAGTTGTGCATAATCGCATGCTAATTGTCTTTTACAGGTTTTGGAACGTGTCATTGTACACAGCCCCAATGTTGCCTCGTGGGGTTTTATGACCTTAAACGACTTTAGGTATTGCATATAATGGGCTTTTATGTCCAGTTGAAATTGCTATTATGGAAGAATTTTGTTTTGCGGAAGCGTCAGAAGGTAAGGGGTTTGTGAGGCTATTTTACTGTGCCATTTTCTTTTTTTTTTTTACTTTTTGGCTAAACAAGCGAAGCTAGGAAAGTCGAATACTTGAATTAAAAGTCTACTTCAAAATCACACTTTTGCTTCCAAGACACTTACTCCATCTAGCAAATTTTCGAGGCCTTGTAAAGTTTTGTTTGGCCCTGACCACACCTTAACTCGCTGCTGGTTTTCAAATCTCGCTCACAACGTTGCCTACCGTATTTATAGTGCTGCTTGTCAATCTTGCTCCCTTCATGTCCCAGCGGCTACTCAACTGCAGGTCAAGTTCACCGCTCATCAGTTGTGTGTCATTGGGATGAAAGGGCCCCTAAATGTCCGTAAGTGGGGTCTTGTGAAATTCATGGTGTTTAATAGCCATTGATTCTAGACACCGTAGCAACCTTCACCAATGTCGGCCGCCACTCGCCAAACGGCGAGGAAAATTCAGCAGTTGGCAACTTGGCTTTTAGAGCTACTTGCCAAAACGGCGACTGATTAACAAACCCTGATGCTTAAATTGTCATATCTCGGGAACCGTATTAGCTAGAAACAAGCGGTTTGCAGCATTGCGTGCAGAATTACAAGGGCTCTCCAACCAAGTGTGCAACAAATGTCGCTAGCCACTTTACTTGATTGGAGAGTTAGATTGATGCAAACAATATTTAAGCATTAAGTAGTAGCACACCTGATTCTACATGGCGAGGAGGTAATGGACAATGGCGAGTGCATTTTAATGTCTACCGGCCAAATGGCGAGTGCCACACAATTCACATTCGTGAAGGTTGCACCGAAGGTGGTGATCGCATACGTGAGGTATCAGCATTTCAGTCTCCTCCCATTTAAGTTCATGCCTCTTTGTCATGCAATGTACTGCAATGCCATTATGTTCTACTCCATTCCTGACATTCACCATGTGATGAGCCAACCTTGTTCTCACACCCTTCCTTGTTTCGCCAATGTGAACAGCATTGCAGTCATTGCATGGCACACGGCACACTCCCCGCTTGCATTTGCTGCTTTTCCCTTTGCTTCCTCTTCCTTGACTTTCTGGGTCACCCTCGTTGCAACCCTCTTGAATGTGAATATAGTAGCAGTCGCCACTTGACCAGTAGACCTTACAAAGCTCTCGCCATTTCACAATTTCAACTCGCCACATACCAACGACATCTTGCACGATGCATGGTTTTTCTAATTCATGCATTTATGAAATTGTAAAATTATCTTTAACCCCAGTATTAATGAAGATAAAGCAGTTATGTAGCCCTTATAAATCTGAGCATAACGCCGCAAACCGTTCGTCTCTAACTGTACGGTTCCCAAGATATCACTCTTTCGAGTGTCATTTTCTATTGCTAGTCACCAATTTGGCGAGTAAGGCTAAATTTCAGGTCGCCAACTGCTGATTTTCATTCGCCAAATGGCGAGTGACGACTGACATTGGAGAGGATTGCTCGTCGGTTGTTGAACCATCCCTTTTTTTCTTTTCTTCCCAGTTCGTTTCTTCAGATCGTCTACATTTTACAGGAGTTTTGTAGCCTCTTTTCTTCAAGATGATCAGAATCAGGAGTTAGTGGCCGACTCAAAACATTTTGAAGAAAAGAGGCTTCAAAACTGTCCTGAAAAAAGTAGACGGTCTGAAGAAACAAATTGTGAAGAAAAAAGAGATGGTTCACCAACTAATGACGGTGATCCAGAAAACCGAGGATGAGGGAGCAATGGGAAAAGTAGAAAATACAAGTGAGGGAGTGTATGTACCATGTGCCATGCAAAGCCTCCAATGCCAGTTACGTTGGCGAAACTAGGAAGGACACGAGAATAAGATTGGCTCAACACATGGGAAGTTACACCTCACCAGTCAATTGCCTGGTGAGGTGCGAGTTGAAAATAGTGCCTGATGAAGATAGACGGCTGCGTTTTACGTCACCAGCTTCGTAGACTATCGGAAATTTGCTAAGTTTGAATATGTTTTTCTTGGAACTTTTGGAATTGTGCATATTGTGCGTCGAATATAAGTATGTTGCTTGACAACGTAGGATGAAATTAAGTGGGGAGAGCCCGTAACGCTGATAGCTCCAACTCAGACATGATCACCACCTTCGATGTCGAGAAACGCCACAAACTTCACAACACCCCACTTATGAACATTCAGGGACACTTTCATCCGAATGTCAGCCACGTGATAAGATGTGAACTTGACCAGCAGTTAAGTAAGGTCTGAAGACTTGAAGGGAGAAAGCTTGACAATCAGCACTACAAAGACGGGAGGCATGATGTCAGCCATATTTGAAAACCAGCAGTGAGCAATGATGTGATCAGGGCCCAAACAAAACTTTATGAAGCGTGAAGAAGACGAGACAGAGTGAGTGTCTTAGAAGTGAAAGTGTGCGATTTTGAAGTTGACTTTTTATACTTGATTGAGTCTGGATTTTTTGTTTGGGACACGATAAGATTTGCAATTTTGTTCTGAGTTGGTTGAAATTTCATGACCAGGGATGTTTGAAGATGAACTTCCGGCCGGAAATATTTTCCGAGATGTTTGGGTTTTCTGTTTGATTGCTAAGCTGATTTCTAGTAGCGGTGGTAATACAAAGATACCAATCTAGAAAGTTAGTACCTTAGAACTACATGAACAATACAAATCCACTTGCCATAATGTGCCACAGTGAAGAATATAGAAAATAATTACGCATGATTAACAACAACAAACACACTGTTAGTGCCAATTTTTCTCTGCTACTTTTATAACTTCTACGGTAAATTGTGTGTGTGGTGGCAGAACTTCTAGATGCTTCTTAAAGATGGGCTTTGCAGGGTTCCCACCAACCTGAAAAAACTGGGGGAATTAATTTTAACCTCGTTTGAAATTCGGGGAATTCTCTAATTTTTGCAAAAATCCTGGAAAACTCGGCTTGGGGGAGGGGGGGGGGGGGGACCAGGGGCGGGGGGCGAGGAAACCCACAATTATCATACATATTCGTAAGTGTGGTAAACATATTATGTTACCCCAGTGTTTTGAAAAATGTTACACATGGATTTCAGTATTGACATATAGTTGAATTTGTCCGCTTGCTTCGTAGTTCAGTTGCTTCATATTCTGAAATTGCTGCGTAGGTGGAAATGAGAGTACAGAAGATAAGCTAATCTATTTCATTATATAGCATCCCTTACTCGACCCAGTAATTGTGATCCTAAAAGCTCATTTAGGCTAAATGCCTATTTGATGACAATAGTAAGCATCAACCTTTATCAAAGTACTGTATGAAGTGGGGTTAAATTAAAAAACCCAGTTGCTATTAGAGACTACCGTTTTGCATACAAATAATATATTTAATTTTTGGCTGTGTAATCCTTGTTTTTAAAACGTTTGTATAATAAGTAAAAAAAAATTGAGTTTAGATTTTGTGTGCGAGAGCCACACAAAAAATCTTTAATTTTCTGTTTTCTTGATAATTTTAATAAACCACAGTACCACTAAAAGAGAACAACAGCAACAGTTCTTACATTTTTGGTGAAATGAAATCATTCACCTCCACCAGAAAATTTCATGTAGGCCTACAAGGGAAATCAGAGAGTAGCTACTCTTTGATTTCTTGTGCTTTAAAGTTATTTTTTAAAAAGACGAACGGTGGTTGCTGGTGATCGCTGGCGAAGAATAAATTTAATAAGAGCACTACATGATCACGTCCTTCCTGGCCAGTGCCCAAAACGAAAGTGACTAGGCTAGAGCTATATCTGTATGATATAAGGCGCGATGCCAGCACTCTTAGCGGTGGTGTAGCTAAACTCAACGTTTAAATGAATCAATAAATCAAACAAACGGGTGTTTAAGTTTAATTCCGTGCAATTAAAAGATCAAATCGAAATGATTTAGCACTTCATGAAGGTAAATATTTTTGGATTAATTAATTTTCCATTAGGTAAAATTAACGTTTTCTTGTGCATGAACGAAGCTTTCTTATGAAGGTGAGAGATTTCAATTCACCGATAATTTAAGAAGAACTGTAGCTGTTGTTCTCCTTTCGTGGTATTTTGTTTTATTAAAAGTATCAAGATGGTAGAAAATTAAAGATTTTTGTCTGTAAACAATGGATGTGTGTGGTTTAGGCTTCATATTAAAAAAAAATCATAGTTGTTTGTGTGTGTGAACATTGGCTTTGTACGGTTAACCCAATGTTTTAAATATGGTGGATTAATTATATATAAATATTGGCCTAACGACAAGTGGAGATATCCAGTAGAATACGAATACAGTATAACCTCGTTAATAAGAACTCGGATAATAAGAATTCCCACTTAATAAGAACTTTTTTCAAGATTTTGGTTGGTCAGCTACTCAGTCAGCACTAAATATATACGGCTATAACGAACTCTGTTAATACGAAAGTACGGATAAGACGAACAAATATTTACAATTCCGGCTTATTTTTACGAATTTGCTGTTCGTAACCATTTCTTTTTCACCCCTTGAATTTCGTTTCATTCCACACAAAACATCGATTGCTAGTAGACTCCATCTTGGGAAGTGATAAGAGTTTCATCCGTTTGCGCAAGCCCGAAGATCAAGGACGAATGAAAAGAAAATACAGTATACCGGCAGGCTACAATATTTTAAGGTTACAATCCAATTTCTCTCGTCCGTTTAATAAGAACTATGGTTAATAAGAACTTTTTTAACTGTCCCCTTAAAGTTCGTATCAAAGAGGTTTTACTGTATACTACTACCACAACCTCTTGGCTTGTAGGGGAAATGTAATGGAGAGCTTAACACTTATCCTTCTAAGTTTTTGTCTCTGAATGATTAGCAATAACTTAACAATAATGAAGTTGATTCTGGCACCCATTCTGTAATTTAAATCAATGATTTTTGAAAGTTACGAGTGTACATCTTTAGCTGCTGGTGTTATTGTTACTACTTGCTGAGGAAGAAGCGCAGCAGCCGCATTTTCAAAAAGACGAAAAATTGTTAATTTTACAGCGGGCGGCAGATTTAACTACAGATCACAAAGTTTCAGTATACTTTTGCTAACTTGGAAGTTTCAGCTTCTGCTTCTGAACGGCGAATTTTCAGCTGGATTCACATTTTTTGTTTTCTGTCTTCAGGCACTGGGGACAAGGGTACTACATCACATCAGAGTTTTGAAAAACGTGTTGCAGGCGCTAACTGTAAGTTACGTTGACGATGGCCCCTTCTCGTCACTTTCCTTTGATGGTGGAATGAATGCTCTCCATTTATAGGTGAAACCAAAGGTAAAATCTGGTGTGGTAATATTAGAGATTCCCTTGCGTGCAGGTTCTTGAATATTCGTCAGTTCCGTGGTATTGTTTTGGAGCTGATGAATATTCAAAAAAGTGCCCACAAGGGAATATCTAATATTACGACGTCAGAGCTCGCCTCTTGATTTCATCTTCAAGTGGAAAGCTTTCCTTTCACTATCATAATGAAAGGCAGCTACCGTCAACATAACCGACAGTTAACTCCTGCAGCATGTTTCAAAACTCTGATATGTATGTAGTGCCCAGTGCCTGAAGAATATGGAAGACTTTTGTTTGAAAAAAAAAACAGTAGCGAATCCGACCAAAAATTCACCGTTCAGAATCAAATCTTTAGACTTCCCGGTTTGCAAACTTCGTGATCTATAAGTAGAGGCAAGTAAAATGAGCCTGGTCGGCATTCAAATATCTTACTTCATAATTTTCGACATGAATATGCTTCTGTGAATATGCCTTAGTGATAACTACCTAATTTTTCTCTGAGACAGTCTAATTTTGGTGCCTAGTTTCCTTTCAAAAGGCGATGTCTTGCTGCCAATCCCTAGTGTTGCTAATATTTTGTTCTGTTTGTTGTTAATGAACTGGTTTCGTTTAGCTGTAAGTGTAGCTGAAAATTAAACGGTTTAACTTAAAAACGAACAAGTTACTAGAAAATTTTCACACAACCAGTTTGTGAAAAACAGTTGGGCAATTGCTGGAATTGTTCTTATTAAATCGTAACACCAAAACAAATACAGACAATCTCACAACAAGGAAATTAGTCCAATATTTCCGGAAATTTTCGTCAGTTTGTTTGGAGGAGAATGTAATACATCTCCCAATTGTCTTCTTCAGGTGCTATTTTTTTTGGTGATTTGGCTCATCAGTCTGGTTGTTTACATTCCAGTTGTGCGCTGGTCGAGCGGTAGCCGTTCCTTGGCCTTGGCCTTTGTTGTTGGTAGTACTGTTTCTTACATCGAAGGCCACGGCCACCACGTGATTCGAATGTAAACAACCAGACTGTGTGAGCCAAAATACCGAAAAATCTCAAAATAGTGCTTGAAGACAGTTGGGCGACATATTGCATTCTCCTCCACGCGTACTAACAGTCGAAAATGTGCGAACATTTTGGACTAATTTTCTTGTTGTGAGATTGTGCTACGATTTTGGTCTTAGGATTTTCTGAACTATCACAGCTTGTAACATGTTTACATTATTTTTAAAGTTCTCAGTAATCATGTGAACTTGGATGTGGATTATGAACTGCTGTTACTAGTACGAAAATGTTTCTTTTCCAGGTTCGTCTTGTCGTGGAAATTGTGTGGCCTTTGTTTCTCTTTGTACTTTTGATGTGGGTTAGGACAAGAGAACTTAAAAAATATCTTGCGGAGTGTAAGTATAAAAAATAGTATGTACAGTTTATTAAAAGCACATTTTACAATTACTCATTAACGTGTATGCAGAAATTCCGGTTACCAGTTAAGATCGTTACCTGGAGGGCAGGGCCAAAGCGAAGCGCAGCGAAACGGCAATTTCTATCCGAGCTTTTTTCTTCCCACTTCTTACAGTACACAAGACTACCTTTGGTTTTAGCTGTAACTGCATACGCTATGGTAAACAATTTTGGTGACGCTCAAACTCGAAGTCAAAAATACTCATTAGTATTTTGCAAATTTTCGATAGGCATTTTATCCATACAGGTGTAAAATATGGTGCTCGTAACTTCTTCAGGCTTAAATAAACGTTCTTCTTCAGTTATCTACATCGCTGTTGTGCTAACTGATCGAGGAATATTTGAAAAAACGCGGGGCAGTTTCAGTTTTGGGTCGTTGTTCAGGTTTGCCTGTACAGTAGAACCTCGATTATCCGAACTAATCGATTATCCGGACTATCCGAACTGGTGAACCCTACCCACTTCCTCCCAGCATCAAAAGCTACAAACTTCCTGCTGGTTTTCTTCAATGTCAATGTCAATTGGGAAGGGTGTTCGAATAATCCGAAGGGTGTTCGAATAATCGAAAATTCGGATAATCCAATTTACATTCAAAATAAGAGGAAAATGTTTTTCTTTACTCAATTTTAGTGTTTGTAAACTATGGTTGAGTGTATAAGACTACTGGAAAGACAATTTTGCATGAAATGACTCCAGGAACATAAATAAAGCATAGTCAATGCTTACATCTTCTCTAAAAAATGACAAATTTCTCAGTATTTTGTAAGAATGGGAGTTTGGATAATCGAGGTTCTACTGTATCGTCATCTGATGAATTCTTTGTTTTCTTGGTTGAATTTGTAAATTACTTCCTGATCTGAATGGTTTTTAGTGTGTGAAAAGGCCTTTACAATACTGAACAAGCTATATACGGTACAACAGTGCTGCTGGTAGTCCAATTTGAGAAGTCACTAGAATATGAACAACTAAGCCAACTCTGAATTTAAATCTCTTTACAGTATTAGTAAACTAGCCAAGTCGCTCTCTTCACTATAGTGTTATTATTGTAAAAAAAAGATAGTATTGTAAACAAATATGCCATTCTTATTATTCCGCTCAAATACACTCCAAAAATAAGAAACTACTTTGCAAGAATAAAGTTAGCTTTCGTACACTTTACTGTAGGTGACAAGCTACTTTCATTTGTTCTCCTTGCTGCAAAACAATTCCAGTATTTAAAAACACTACGAAACGGTAAAATTCACTATCAGTATGTGGTGTGAGGTACTCTTATCATGATCGCCTGTAGTTTTTGTTAGTAGTCATTGACTTTTTGTAGCTTTTTTAAAATTTACTTTTATTTTCTTCTTTC
>JAHWFP010241398.1:0-15497 GCA_023313725.1 Lithobius niger
AATAGCGACCGTAGTAGGTTTACGAGAAATGGTGTACCCTTTCAAAGGAAGACTCTTATTAATATTCTACACACGTGGAGTTAAGTCAGACAACAGTTAGAGAGTGCCAATATTGACTTGGTTATGACGCCATAATATGTATATGTTATAGCCTATCTTTCGATGCAGTTTGTTTACTTTAATTGGCAACAACAACTTGCTATTGGTGTGTTTCGGTTGGCACGTTGAGGAATGACGACCAAAAATGCACGACGCACCGACCTATCACAATTCGTTAAAAGCGTTTTAAAAACATTATGGGTTCGTGGTTAGGTTTTTATTTATTTTATTCTGCACCCTGAGAAGCATTTCACAGTGCTTTGACTTCGTGAATACAAAAACATCAAATACGTGGGCCAGGAAACACAGAATATTACATTTGATTTTGTTGGCTACGGATTGTTGTGTGCGAAGCGTATCTTCAGTCCTGCAAGTATTTTATGAGCGGCTACGTCTTCCTGGAGGAGGTGGCTTTAATCGACGGCCGCCATTGTTTTTGAAAACCATTTTGGATATCAGCAAGGCACACTGCTACTAAAAACGTACAATCGATTATCTGTGTTCCTTCTGCAACGAACTCAAGATAGGCCACGGACACTATAAAACGCTACGGATTGTTGATTAAAAGGCTACGGATTGTTGGCTACGGATTATACCTTCACACTATATACGAGCATCCTGCGCGAAAAGCTTTAGCAGCATTTACATAGGTTAGAGTGAATGTAGCAAAACTGTTTCTCGCAAGGAAAAAAAAGCAGGAACGACAACATTTACACGCGTATGAAGTAGTGTTGCAAAACTGAACCACACAGGAGAGCCAACAGGGGGAGGAATGTACTTATAAAACATTTTTGACCAAATTTTGTATGCATTGGGATGGTACATACAGAGCTGAGGCCTAGTTTTTTGGGGTGTAAGGCTGCTTTAAGTTTTAAGGCGAAAGTCAACAATGTTGCTATATTAATTCAGTGTTAGGGCGCATTTATGCAACGACTCACTTTTGCATTCTCGCAGCTAGAATTTAATCGCGGTGGCAAAGGTGTCGTTGCCGTGGTAACAACGCTACATGGTTTAGCCAAATTCGATATCGTTTGTAAATGCTCTAAGTCTTATAATCAGTGACGAATAAGATAAAGAATTCCACGTGACGAAACAATTTTCCCCGGTCTCTTCTGAACTCGCATTATTCACTGTTTTCGTAGCGAGCCGGTGCAGCTAAAATGGCCGGTGCCGCCATGTTGGTACTTCAGATGATTTCCTGCTTCTATAGCTGCGAGAATGCAAAGGCGAATCGTTGCATAAACGTGCCCTTATAGGCTAACTTTGTAGTCCCATTTTTCGACGTTTTAAATTCAGCAATAGAGCAGTGACACGGCGTAGTATTATTGTATATAACTCTATGCTGGATCCTTAATGAGTTAGCTGCAAGGGGCACTGCAGAGAGAAACAGAAGGGCGTCATACTGAAGCCGATGCTGTGAAGAGTGCTTTCTTAGACCTAAAACGCGCAGTTTTTGTTGTTGGAGAAAGCAACGTTATTTTAAGCCTAAGAAATCCGCTCTTCCGTTGTTTTTCCCTTCATTTTTATATAGTGCACCTTGTAGTTATGCCCTCCAAAACCCATACTGGTGCCAATCTGGTGCAAATATGGCGGCAAATGTCACTGCTCTATACAACACACAATTAAGTACATCTTGCATAAACTTCACAGAGTATGCATCGTCAATTAATGCTTGGTTGTTTAGGTTAAAGGTAACGATTCACCCACTAATAGGTGAAAAACATCAAAAGAGGCCAGTATGATATTTTTCGGCTAAAATATTTACATCCTTGGTCACCCGAAACAAACATTGGAACAATAAAACAACTAGTAATGAACATTTATAATGAGTTATTCGACATATTCAGAGAGTAGTTCGTAGAACATTCACTAGCATGAATAAACAACCGGCTTTGCCCGGGTGAAGTAATTAACGTCCTAATAATTTTTTTGTTTGTTGTTAAATTCCAAACAGCGACGTTTCAAGAAATACACTGACATTCTCACTGCATTAGCCGAAACAATCAGACGGCACCGGAAGTAAAAAGCTACTATTTTTAACAGTGTAATGATGCAATTCCTGGTCATTAAAAAAAAAATTCATATAATGCTTGCCTAAAGAAAAAAGGTTGTAACAGTTGACGCGGGAGATTATGACAACCGAAAATTTTTGGGAGTCTGCAGTCTAAATTTGTAATTCTTAAGATCTGCCCTTCGAGTCAACGGACGAAATTCCTTTATTGCTGTATTGAAGCCATTTATCAAACGTATTTGCGGTTGCCGTGAACAACACTTTGGTGACAAACATCAACTACGAATGCTTAAACCAGACAGATATCAGACCATCACAACTTCAGGCCAACGGCCTTTGATACATTAGACGGCATACGCCTACTTTATAAATCCATTAATGCAACCGCCCAAAGAAGCTAAAATTCAATATCTTCTTTGATAACATAAGGACTAGCGTCGATCTGAGCAGAGCCGACGTAAATCCACTGATATTGTTATTGATTTTCTTTTCTTTTTCAGTCTTTTTCAATTGCGTTATTAATGGAGGCAAAACAGTGACGTAATAGGTCATATGAAGCACATTAAGATATAAATAAATATAACGCTGACAGCAGCAAGATTCCCTTCCCCCCCCCCCCCCCCCCCACCCCTCCAACTCCACATCAGCTATTAAATTACAGTTTATTTACTTTTGTTATAAAGAAACAGATGGCCCAGGCATAAAATCTCAGCTCAGCTCCCGAACTACTGATTCGCTATTCCGTTCCGCAATTTTCCTACGTTCGTTCCTAATGTTCGTAATAACCGGATTTTCCAATCTTCAACTTTATAGCGATTTTTACGGATGTTCTTCATCAACGTCGCGTAATAAAACTGTCGCATCTTCCCATTACCCATCCGTAATGTGTCAATAAGGAAGTAATAATAAATCTATCAGCACGCGCTATAATGCACTTCCTGATGACGTAATTAAAGGCGTGTACCAAAACAAAAGCCAGCGACAGAGAACATGCTTGCCATTTTGTCGCTAAACCACGTGACCAAAGCGGACACCCAGAAACTAGTTCAGGAAACCAGGGAAAGAGGTTTGCTGAAAAAAAAAGAAACATTTTTTTTTTCAACAAGTTAAATTAATCAAGCTATTTATAGATTTTAGAGCTCTATCTCATATTGCGAGCACTGGTTTTTTTTTTAATGCAATAATTTGTTTTAAAAATCTGGAAGCAAAGAAACTCACTTATGAATGTTCATGTTCCACCATTCTGTACTTTCTAATTAAAAAAAAGTTTATGTTAAATAACCAAAAAATTCACGCAATAAGTGAATGCACAGTGTATGCGTCTTTATAAACCTCGGGAACTAAACTGCACGAGTGACGAAAGGGGTCAGACCGTCATGAAATAGATTTTTTTGTAAAACAGCATTGGCATTGCATGCACAGCAGTCATTTTCAAAACACAAATCCTATCTGATGGCATTCCGAAAAGAAGAGGTACGTAATGTGAGTATTTTTGGGTGGAAAACAAAATTCTGAAAATTCCATTCCATTGTTTAACCGAACGAAAATTTGTTGTTGCTGAACTGTAAGTAAATAAATGTATTAAGTGATAAATCACATGAATTCATGAGGGTCAAACTTACATGAGGTTCATGTAATCACATGAACCTCGTATTTCTTCTTAGGTAGGTTTAAGAGTAACGTGTATTAAACGGAAAACTTCCCACACAAGCTAACAACACTCTTCTGCACCACTAGACTTTTATACTCGTTTAGTTTTGTGGCATAAAGGTGTTCTTAAGACGGAGGGGAGGAGGCGAGGATTGTGTTCCAGGGACTTCACTACCGAAGATGAGAACCACAGTTTTACACAGCTGATAGGGTCAGGTTCGGACACCTAAGAAGTTTTTCTTTTTTTAAATCAGTTTCTTCGATTGATAAAAAGCAAGTGATTGGGAGGAGGTTGAGGTTTAATGGCGCGTCGATAACTAATAGTGACAACCACAGTCCACAGTGCAGGTGGCCCGGGTTGCCACTGCGCCACACATTGCAGAGATACGTTAACCAAACCCCAAATCTAGACCTTATATAGCAAGTGACTGCTTGTGTGACTTAAATGACTAAAGTCAAGGAACGCGTCAAAGGACAGAGAACTTCGTTCTCACCGCAGCCACAGATCTCGCTCAAAATGGTACACAGCAATAGCTTCAAAATCTTTGCTTTTACAGGGTTCGTACACAATAAACGAAACCATTTTCAAGGCCAATTAAGGGTAAATTTCATCGAAGACTCTTTGCACATTATTGCTCTTATCAAAATTCCTTTAAAAAAGTTCACTATTTTATCAGAAGTTGATGGTGCACTGTTGTATTTCGTTTATTTCTCGTCCATTTACCACGAAGTTAGTTTTTTTTTTTAACAATTACGTAAATGTATGCAGTTTCATTTCTCTTGAATAACTATTGCAGTTTTCAGCAGGAAGCTAAACAGTGGAAAACAACATGAACATGAATATTGTATCCTCCCTCCCACCAATGGAGAAGGAATACGGCAACAGCCAGTGGAGCTTGTATTCTGCCCATTCTGGCATAAACACCTTGCATTCACGCGCCACCTCTTTCTATTTCCAGTTATTCCGAGGAAAGCATCTTTCACAGACGAATTATTTTCATTTAGTTATTTAATTTATACTGACATCAATATTGCTATTACAGTAAACTGCATTATTTACATCAAACACGTTGCACTCCTAAAATTTAAGGCCGTTTCAAGACTCAAAACAAGAAAAATTCCCATTTTTAAGATTTTTCCAGCCTTGAATTTTGGGTTTTCAAATTTAAGCCTTTTCAAGCAGTTCAAGGCTATTTACTACCCCTATTTTTAATACTTCGACTATTCCCACGAAACTGCCACGTAGCAACAACAAACTCTTACAAGCGTAAAACACTAAATTTTTAAATTCACTAACGCCAAAAGGTTCCTCAACAAAAATAACAGTGCAATTAACTTCGCCAACACATTGCAGACCAAAATCACATAGCTACATATTATTAAATGACAAACTTTCATTCGTGTATGGCTGGATAGCTTTGCGTTATATTCATGAGTTTTCAGAGATTTTAGCGTTTTTTTACTGTGCACTGTGTTGATCGACTGGTGTGACTGAAGTGACTTTATGGTGACTAATCAGATTTTCCATGGAGTTCTCCTTTCTCCCTCCGTTGACGTGTTGCACTACAGTTGTCTACCTTTGACGCCGTACAGCAACCTAACCTTGAAAAAGCATAGCATGGTAGTCGAAAATTTGGGAGCAAACTGACTAAGAGCGCATTTACGCGATGACTCGCCTTTGCATTCTCGCAGCTAGAAGCTAGACATTATCTGAAATTCCAACATGGCGGCGGTTTTAGCTCTGCCAGCTCGCAACGAAACGAGTCAACAATTGAGTTTAGAAGCGATGGGATAATTGTTTCTTCAGGAGGAATTCTTTATCTTACTGTCACGAATTATAAGACTGCCAGCATTTGCTCAAACAATGTCGGATTTGGCTAATCCAGGAAGCGTTGTTACCATGACAACGACACCTTTGCCAACGCGATTAAATTTCAGCTATGAGAATATGCAAATGCGAGTCGTTGCATAAACGAGCCCTAAATCGTTTCGGCGAGAAACAGTTGCCCGTCTTGCTTTTGATGCAAACGCAGCACGATGTTGAGTGAAAGTCTTAAACACAATCTTAAAAGAGTGCACGCAGGTAACAATGTTAAACATCGCCCAACATAATCTTTGTTTATGACGTTTCAATCTCCGTGAACACGCCTGGCTCAGCATCGTGTCTAGCCCATTTCCTTTTATTCGAGGTAATAAAATGCTAAAGAAAGGCATAATTCAGTAGGTCAGTATCTATTTGCAACCTTCCTACACATTGAACTTGACACAGACATTGGATGCGAAGCATTCCTGCATAAGCGCTATTACATCATTTTTCTCAGACCAACTCTTTGTTCAGACAACTCGCGTAACCCGAACGAACCACGAGTTATTAAAAAAAAAAAAAGGGAAAAGAAGCAAAACATTCTTTTTGGTTCAAAAGGAAATAGTGCGTGTCGACTGGTAAAGTTCATCGTTTGATGATATAAAGCACTAAAAGGTTAATACCTACACCCAGTAATAAAAACGAATTGATTTTGAGAAGTTTTGTCTTTCTTTTGACCCATTACTCATTTTTTTTAAATGCTGTTTGATTTGTACGTTTTTAACTTCTTTCCCCATTCGATCAAAAAGTAGGGAGCAAAAATATAGCCATAAAGCAAAAATATAGCCGTAAGGCAAAAATATAACCCATAAAAAATGAAAGTTATTTAAACTGTTAAGGACTTTAGACAGCTGCTTGAAATAGCGGTTAGAAATAGTAGTAAAAATTAAGTTTCCAGTGATGATTGTGCTCACTTTGTGATGAACCGCCTCAATTTTTAACATTACTACGCATTTTGAAAGAGAAAGGAGTCCAATAAAGGAAGAGGTAAACCCGTGATGAACTTGCTCTAAGTGTGATGAACCTGCTCAGTTTTGAACATCACGACACGTTTTGAAAGAGGAAGAAGTCTAGTAAAAGGACTGGCAAACCTGTGATGAACTAACTCAATCTGTGATGAACCGGCTCAATTCTGAACATTACAACACGTTTTGAAGGAGAAAGAAGTCTAAAGGGTGAGGCAGACCCGTGATGAACTGGCTCAAACTGTGATATGAACCTGCTGAATTTTTAGCATTAAATAGAAGCTTTTAGGGAGAAAGAAGTCCAGTAAAGGGACAGGCAAACCCTCAGATTAGATCCGCGAAACCTCCGATCATCGCAGAGACTAGCAAGGACTTTGACAGAATCCCCCTTTCCAATCATCGACCAGATCTGCTTCTTAAGACATCTAGGCAGAGTTCAGCTGTAAGCAGTGGTTATCCATTGTTCCGTTTGTACTTAGAAATACAAGTGCAAAGCGCCTTACATCAACTAGACGTCTGAAATAAAAATAAATTCGCCGTTTAGAAAAGAAGCATTAGAGCTCGTGTCCCCATACTCAAAGCTGGGAAGGTATACGAATAAAAACGGATTAGAGTTCCATCGAACGCAATGAAATATAATTTGAACTCCAATTCCAGGGAACAAGGACTGTTTTACTCAATGATTATGTTAGAAAATAAACGCAGTTTGTGTTTGAAATGTTTAATGTTTGTGAGTGCGTGTGTATGTGTGGGTGTGCACTTAATGTGTGTATTACGCAGGCTTTTTTTTTTATATTTGAAAACTGCAATATTACTGACTTCGGTATGGACAAATAATCAATTTTATTTGGCTGTTAGTTTTTCAGGAATGCATTAAAACCAACAGTTACGATATTTTTTTTAATACTGTTCTGAATAGTTGTAAGAAAATGACTTGAATAAGGTAAAGGAGAAATACGTATCGTCAAGAGATTGTCGTAACTATTTTTAAAGAAAAACGTATTAATATTACCTAGTATAATTAGAATTTTAATTATCACTTCTTATCAGTAAAATGAAGTATTTTTTTAGATGTAAATTGAAATTTTTTTTAGAATAAACTGAAGAATTCTTGAATAGTTTGCTTTCATTAAAGTAAACGTTGCTAAGGTCGATACTGAAAAACATAATAAACGAAGCTATTCCCCAATCACTACTAATCGAATACAATCCCCCCTTCCCCCCCGCTCCCAGTGTACTTCCCTCAACGAAGAAAGAAATATCAATATCAATATAGCCTTAAAACAAAAAAAATCTGCTTTTGTAGTTTTAGGTGACTCGCTTCCCACGGCCCACTTTTCCATATATTCGTAGTAGAATTTTGTTAGTGAAATAAAAAACTGGGATTATATTCGGCCACACTCAACTGTTGGTTGGTGCGTTGTTTAAAAGGTTTTAAATAAAGGTACGCTGAAAGCGGTCTTTCTAGAAGAAGTTGTTCATATAAACCCCTATTTTTCCCAACAAATGTGGGCTTCACAATTATTTTTGTAATTAGCTTTATTTGATCTATTTTTCTAATGGATCTATTGGGGCGAGGGGTAATCGTCTTAACTGGAAAATCGCATAATTGGAAGAACGTATACAGTACAACAGTATAATGGAAAATCGTCAAACACGAAATTCGCATAATGAAAAATTGTCTAATGTCCCAGCCTCGCTCGCGCTGCCGGGCTCGCCTCGGCTATACATATAACATTAGAAACCGCAGGTATATTATTGTCCAGTTAGACGTTTATCCATTATACGATTATCCATTCCGTTTTGATGATTTTCCGTTATACGATAATCCGTTTATATGATTTTCCAGATTTTTTATTTAGGCAGATTTTAGATAAATATCCCAATAGACGATTTTCCAGTTAAACTTTCGTCAGACGCCCCGACCTATTAGATCTATTTTCATAATTATCTTGCGGCGTAATAAATAAGGCAAAATGGACATTTGGAAAACGCTAAAGACTAACACCCTTATAGTTCCATGAGTTCCAATGCTTAAAACTCGGTATTAAAAATAAACAGAAACCGCAAATATTAGTAATACACTAGTACACACAAAGCCTACAGCAATAACCATTTTCTAAAGCCATAAATCGGCAGGTTTAAGCAATTTAGAGAGAAAAGTTGAAAACCCATTCTAGTTGGGACTCCACCCACTTCAGTTTTTAATGGGCGATTTACCGCAGTAGGCTTTGTTTTGTTTAGTTGCTACGTACTTGGTTATTCTCCAGTCCCCGGTTTTTTTTCGAGTCAATCCCATTGTGATGAAACAGATACGATCACAAGTATCGCGATCACAGGTATCGCCTTGTCGCTTAAATATCAAAATCATAAGGGCAATTGTCAGCTGAATTCTACAACCTATTTAGAAGAGTCTAATTCGTTCGCACGTAGACGTGTGGTCAGGAATTTCACGGATCTATTTCCTCGAAGGATCGTGTAACTAAGAATGGCCTCTACACTTTTCATTGTGTCAGGTATCACGTTATGTACAAGTAATGAACTTAAGAAGTGATTGCGTAACTGTTGAAGATAATTTCACAAGGGCTTACGTTTCTATCGTGTGAGCGTCGGCGTTTTCGGCAGCAGACTGACATACTGCTGGAGGTTTATAAACAAAAAGTTCAGTCGGTATTGCGTTATAAAAGTGGATCGTATGACCAAACAACAAGTTTAACCCAACGAGTAATAGTTCGAAGGTTAAATTTTAAAATAAAATTGAAAACTGATGACTGCGCAATTTTCCATTTAACGTTTGAAATCTTAGTTGGTGGGTTTAACCTTGCGTTTGACCGACTTAAAAGGACATATACCTTCTCACCATATCGAGCATCCTGCGCAAAATAACCTTTGCCACATTTACGTAGGTTAGAGTGAATGTAGCAAAACCGTTTCTCGTGAGAGGAAAATTAGGAAAATTAATGCCTTTGCTTTGCAACATTTATGTGCGTCTGAAGTAATGTTGCAAAACTAAGCCAGTCGGGAGGATTGTACCATCAAAACGTTTGATATTACGATTTGTAGGTACATGCCTATGTTGGCTTTTCTGTGTAACTTAGTTTTGCAACGTTAGTTGAAGCGTATGTAACTATTACAAACTCTTATATTTTCTGTTTTTTTTCACGTACGAGACGATTTTGCTACATTCACTCAAACGTGGATGTTGCAAAAGCTATACACGTGCAGGATGCTCGGAAATAGGGAGGGTATGTTCCTTTAACTGGAATCTTTAACAAGTTTTGTTTTGAGTAGATATCACATTTTTTTAAATTTGCATTATTTTGCGGTTCGTTGTTGCCAGTGATAAGCTCCAAATATTTTCTTTTCATCTGCTTGTGTGTATTCATTTATTATGATTTGTTTATAAACGAAAAAGAAGTTCTTTAAAGGTGCATGCATCCGTACTCCCTTTCCTGTACGACTCAGTTTTGCGACGTTAGTTCAAACGTATGTAAATATTGAGAACACAACAGTCATTTTCTTATTTTTTTCTTTCGTGCGAGATGATTTTGCGACATTAAAGCCCTAACCAGACTGGCTGCTCGCGGCTGCTCGCGGCTGCTCGGTGTCGCAGTATGGTGCAAAAAAAAGACTTCAGTATTAGTGCTTAAACACAACATGAACGTACGATTGCAGCAATTTTGACCTTGTCGACACGCAGTAACGCATCGCTTAGCACGAAATTGTCTTCTGTCTGTAGAGGCCTTAACTCTAACCTGTGTAAATGTTGCAAACGCTATTCTCAACGGGTCGCACGACATACCGGAAGGATTTATATGCCTTTAAAGGGACATACCTTTTCACTATATTAGAGAATTCTAAACGAAATAGCTTGTGCAACATTTACTTATAGGTAAGAGTAAATTGTTGCAAATCCGTTTCTCATCACGAGGGAAAAAGTAGAAAAATGGATGCATTTGCAACATTTACATGCGTCTGAAGTATAATGTTGCGAAACTGAGCCACACAGGAAAACCAACCGGGAGGAATGCACCTTTAAATATTGTCCACATTGTCATGCTGCATCCTAAAATCAACACGTTTGAAACGCTATGTTCCAAATGCTGGATGTTTCAAACGCTACTTTTTAGTGGAATGACGATCAAACCATCGAAAGCGCCGAGTCTTTTGAAGGGGCTGCAGACGGCGCTGAACTAAAAAGCATCAAAGCCTCAAATTGAAAACTTCAAACTGGACGGCGCTCGAACTGAAAAGCATGTTGAAACATTTCAAGGTCATGTTATTTCGGTAACCAGAGTAATTAAAATGCCAACTAGGTGCCATGATAGGAGATCGTCGAACTGCGAATCCCGACGCGTTAGTTAATAACTGCTGCAAGTCGAACAGGGGACTGGCTCCTTGACAAGCGCAGTCTCACCAGGAGGGCGCGAACCTTTTCCCTTTCCTTTGATCGAAAACCGTTAGAACGCACTAGCAGAAGATTAAAACGCCGGTATTCTGAAAAGACGCTCCTGATGGAACTCTAGTCGGCGCAAGAAATTGCTTAGAGCCACACCCAGTCATGGTCCATTCGGTTCTAGGCCCCTTCGTAAGAAGGGGCCTAGAACGAATGGACCTTGACTGGGGAATCCAATTATGGACTGAAGGAATCCAATGGACTGAACTGAAGGAATCCAAATATATCAACTGGAAATCTTTTATGAACTGTATCACGTTTATAATATGAACCTTTAGTCACAGACATATTGGATTAAAAGCTGTACCTTCTTTCCGATTCATTCTTACAGAAACACGAATTATTTTGACGAAATCGTAAGAGTCTATGCAGTAAGGAACGACCTCGTGAATACGGGAATTGCGCGGCAACATTTAATCAAGAAAACGACTTGCACGATCCCGTGTCCAATCACCAGTTTAACTACAAAATTCCACACTCCTAAGGTAAGCCTCCCCCCCCCTTTTTTTTTCTGATAGTTGCCTTCCGTGCGTGTCTTGCTGTTTTGATAACAGTTAGTTTATTTCATGTAAATGTTGCAGACAGTACGTGTTTGTGAAAGCCAAAATATTAAGAGAGTGAGTCCTTTTGCCACGAGAAAAAAATTGTTTGCTGGTTATATTTTGTTATAGAAACTCACCACATACACGAAGCCCGTATCAAACGTATAGAAAAGACGTTATGCCTACATTATACATATTTTTGAATCAGGTTCTTGTATTGATAAATTTTAAAGTTTTCCTTCGTATTAGTCCTAAAGACGTCCTTTATTTTACATTCCGTGATTTATTTTACGCTTGCTAAAAAAAAAAGAAAAATTGTTTGGGAAACACGTCACAGAAAGATGAAGAGAGTCTGTATTTGGGTGCACGGATAGCTGCGAGTACTGGGGCGTCAGATTCGATATGCGTCTTGGTCCCAGGTGTACATCTCTCGATCCTGGTAAAGAGAAGTACGGGTATATGTACGGGTTTTTCTCCGGTGGCTTCCCGGCCGTCGCACGAGGATTTCCCCCGGGTACTCCGGTTTCCTCCCTCATGCGGCAAAAAACAACTGTCATAATGGTGATACCTTCCACTTGTCATCTGCCGCTTGGGCCTAATAAGCTGTAAGCTTATTGGCCGACACATTCTATTATTATTATTATTGTTGTCATAAAAAAATGTCAGTTAACTCTTTAACGGTCACTATGACATCCTGTGAAAATTTTTTTAAGCTTATCAGTTGTTGGATTCGAACCGGTAATAAGTTGGTTTGGATATCCACGACGATAACGACTGGGCTGTGTTTGCTCGCTATGCTCGAGGTCCCTTCCCTCACATATCTAGGGTTGCGAATTTGGACTCCGATTCTTGACTGTCTTGTCAGCCCTAGCCGTATGGCAACACAGTAGTTAAAAGGTTAAATAAATATGACGCTTCTTCCGCTTCTTCTTTCACTGGCTGTAAACCACGAACAGAACCAACCAAACAAACGATTAAACATTTGTAATTCTGCACACGATGTTCGTTTGTGTGGATTAAAGTATATAGTACAGGCAATGTTTTTTTACGTGAAGTGTATGTTAGGACTACAAGGGCGCAAACTTTTTACGAACGTGTTAACAATCCCGTCATTTCCAATTTAGAAATTCGGAGCAAACCGGCCACTGTCCTCAGATCGAATACTGGGAACCTGATCTCTTCAGGAAGTCAACACCAAATTTACAGTAGCGTAAAACCGAAAAATCACCAAACGGGGCAGGTGGGAGGGGGAACGAACTCGGGAGAAGAACACGGGACGACATGGAGAGTACGAAATGGAAATGCGGAGGGGGGTTCTCATCCTCCCCCCCCCCCTTTCTTACCATCCCATTTGGTTGATTTTCGGTTTTATCATATTGTAAATTTGCCTAGTTTTGACTTCCTGAAAAGATCGGGTTCCTAGTACTCGCAGGGATGCTGCCGGTGTGAAGAAACGTGAAAAATGTGAAAATTTGCCAGTAGTGGAAAAAAATGTGAAAAATGTGAAAAAATGTGAAAAACACGAATGTTGGTGTGGAAAATAAAAGGCAAAACGCACAAACGAAGTAAAAACAATCAAATTATCTTAACCCTAATTCTGTTCTGGAATTACGTAGACATGTCTGTGGGAGAATAATACTGCTGATTGCAACAGGCAGTTCTGTTTCGTGGAAGCAATATTTTTTTCGGTATTATCGTTAAGACTATATACCGTTTGTCAAGTAAAGCGTCAATACCAGTACCGGTTCAACCAAATTCCGTCCAATACCACAAATATCGCGAAACCTTACCATCAATCCCTGCCATGACCAGAGGTTGACCCGTTGGAATACCAGGGTATATATATATATATCTCCCTTCCCCTCCCCACGCCCCCGACATTAAGCTAGACTTCTTTATTCTTTTAAACTACTAGTAAGATTCAAGGTTAAGCCGGGTTTCTTCGTATGACGTTAGATTAAAAGAAATTAATTTAAAAAAAATAAAATAAACTATTTTGCGTTGCGGTTCGTTTGTACTCTTGTGTGAAAACAACCTACCTTCTAATCCCTTAATAAACATGCAAACGTTTTGATCATCGATGCATTCAATAGGAACATATTCACAAGTTTAAACTTGTATTCTTAAATAATCCCGTCAGGAACGTGAACGTAAAAACCAACGGCGCGCGTAATCATTACTTTAAAATGTATAGTATTCTCTTACCAGTTCAGCAAATGATATGTAATGCCAAAACGCTCTCTTAACCACAACTTGTAAACACCTTGTAGTAATTGTAGACTTCTTTTTTATTTATTATTTTTTTTTTTATTTTAGTCGGCTATTCGAAGCATAGTGCCATAGACACTTCACTGTTTTTTTTAGTATCAATTCACACTCCTGTTGACTGGTCGTAGTACGAAGGCACAGATTCCTTGCTCTGCTTGACTTCCTGCAGCCATATTTTTCGAAACCTCCTCACAAATTCTCACAATTTTTCCTGACTATTCACGCAAAAAAAAATCATTTTTTTTTTACATATTTTAGTAATTTTTCCAGTAATTTTTCCAGTATTTTGGCGCCATTTTTCTTAATTTTTTGAACATAATACGTCAACGCTTTTCAAATTACCATTTTCTGATTAATTTCCATTCGCAAGTATATATTTTCCACACATTCAATTTCCTACACGTCATTCCATTGCATTTACATTTATGCAAAGTGGTTTAATCAACAATGTTTTTAAAAATAATCCCCCCACCCCCGATTTCCACGTTCACAAATAATTCATTTGTCTGGCCCTAATCTGTATCAAATTCATATAATTTCTTTGTAACTGTAACTTCATTTCATTTTCACTGTCTTCAACAACCAAACACAAGATATGTCGTCCGTAAATAATGTTACATTAATTTTGTCTTTGCATTAATATCATTTACATAAATTAAGAAGATAATTGGCCCTAAGACTGATCGTTGGAGAACTCCAAAATTATTCGTTAGTAATTCATGGCTATTTATTTTGTCATTCTGGTAACCTATACAACGATTGTTTGTAACTGCACCACTTGTTTTTATTGGTACAAGTAAAACAGAATTCAATTTTCGGAATCAAATTGTTCATTGGAAGCTGCGTTATCGTTTTCATATACAAATAAATTCGTAAACTAAAAATTTCCTTAAATAAAGAAGTGGGTGAATTATTTCAAACGGTTCGAAAAAGGCTCCCCTCACGAGAAGCAGTTGAGGCTTCACCGTGTAGCTCTACGAATAAAAACTCCCCCTGACAAATTGTTGTCTTTCCTGCAGCGCGGGGCCAATTACAAGATGGACTGAAATTCGGCTCTTTAAGACTAGGGAGTGATCAGTGTTGACATCAATTTATTATCGGTACTGGATCGGAATCTTAAACCCCGTCCCCCCCCCTCCCCCACAAAATACCGATACACCGCTTCTGTATGTAGTCAACGTGATAAAATATTTTAACGTGAGGCGTACATCATTTAAAAGCAAAGTTCGAGCAGTATAGTTCTGGGATCTGAGTCATGACTTTACACAAAGATAATAAATATTGAATTATGTATGTCATCTTCCGGCAGTGACGGCGCCAGGACCCCTGCCCCACCCCACAAAAAAATGCTTCACTTAAGCAATTCCGAAAGCAAGCACTGGGGCAAGCCCGTTTGAATGAACCCTATCTTCTTTTAAAAGTGCTAAATAAAATCTTAACCGCAAAAATTGCGTCTGAAGACAGTATTCAATCAACAGGGCGAACAGCAGTTTACAAGTTGCTATGTGCAGGAGAAATTTGAAGCTTTAATCTCATTTTAGTCACAATATTTATTGGTCATTTGTTAATTCGTTTTTCATTTTATAAATTGCGTGTATTGCAAGAGTGTAGGAGTGGTCGTCGGGCTCCTTATGCCTACTAG
>JAHWFP010241400.1:0-14345 GCA_023313725.1 Lithobius niger
TCTAGCGTTTGACAAATTTAGGAACTAGAGACATTCCCTTAGTTTGCGGCGAATGAATACATAGAAGTTGAACAGGTACGTGGACTCAACCATCATCCTAATATTCTGAGACCTATACCAAGACGCACACACCATCGTATACAACGGCTAATCTATCACCACATGAAAGGCAAGCCTTTTTTTTTAATGTGGTATAAGATGGATGTATTTTGAAGTAGAGGATTCGCGACGTTGGTATTGTATTGCGGTTACAAAAACTAAATTAAAAGTTAGTATGTCCGCTGTTTGCTTCTCTCACAGCACAGCACAGCGTTCATCTGTTTCACGGCCAAACGAATGATGGGGGTCATTAAGGAGGAAGGTAAAAGCTAAAATGGAGAGTGTTTCAGGGAGGAAATCTTGACAGCCAAGGTTATTCCGATCCTCAAGGATCCCAATAATGCCCTGGATCCAACGAAGGTCTGCTTTCTTCACGACAAAGCACCTTGCTTCGAGGCAAACGCTACCCAAAACCTTCTTCGGCAAAGTTGCTCTGACTTCTTCAGAAGGTCTGAGTGGCCGGGTGCATCACCGGACCTGAATGCAGCAGAATATTTTGGGGCTCTTCTGAAGGACGCAGTTGAGTCCTTGATCATAGTGGAACGCAGACCGGACCGCTATTCCCAGGCAATACTCCTTGCACATCTGGAAGAAGTCCTCCGTGACATGGCTTGAAATACGGACAAAGGACATGTTTGCGAATCTTCTGAGCTCCTACCCTGATCGTCATCGTGCTGTGAGAGAAGCAATCGGAGGACATACTAACTTTTAATTTACTTTTCGCAACCACAATAGCGTAGCAAACGTTTGGTACTACCATAATTTCCTTATTGTTCTTACTTTTTCCACCACACCCCTGGCAAAAGGTTATTTCCCACTCTGTATAATCTTTCACACTCTACAGGACGGGCCCTAACACTGTTCATCACTTTTCGTTCCTAGCAGATCACGTTAATTTAATTTAATTTAATTTAAAATTTCGTTAAGAAGACACAAAATTCGCAACAGGTACAGGAAGGACCAGCAAGATCACTGATGCCATGTCTCATAATTACAATTGAAAAAGTTATGTACATCTGACATCTTTCATTAAAAAAAAATGAGTTTTGTTTCGACATTTTAAAAATATTAAGGAATGGAGCAGTAACTCGACTGGCGGTCCGTTTCAAACTTTCACAACACGACTAGAGAAAGAAAAACTTTCACATTCTCTTGAATATGGGAGCATCGATAATTTGAGATGATGACCCTTGGAAAAAGTGTCCAAACTAACATTGTACCAGTCATGCAGTAAGGAATTCATTAAGACAAGTTGTTCATTATAATTTAAGTTGGATAAGTTCAACATTTTTTTTGTAAACATTTGCTGTACAGACCCCACATGATCAACGTTCTTTGCAAGATTGGGCAACCAAACAGGGGTTGCATATTTAAAAATTGTTTTGACGAAAACACCAAAGGACCAAACCATGGTCTTTACGATATCCAGATGTAAAGCTCCTTTTAATAGTCGCTGCTCTCTCTTTGCTCATTACCGCAATTGGTTACCTATTTAAGATTAATGGTAAACCACTCGTCATGATGTTTATCAACAAAAAGGTTACGCATTGGGCAGCTCGTGAAGATATAATGATAATTTTCATTACCCACACCAATACATTTTGATTTAGTCGGTAACGACTGCCGTTCGGTAGACCACCACGTCAAAGAATCTAAATCAAGAGTTATCTGTTAATGGTCATAGTTATCGACAATGATAGTACAATACAACTTAACATCGTCAGCGAACTTCGGCATAGCCACAGCATCGACCTTGTTGCGTCCGTTATATTTTTGACCTTGTAATCTGTTCAACAGTTGCCCCAGGGTAGGTCCACGTAGTCCAGTCAGGCAGGAAGTTAAATTCTACGTATATGTGATTCGCCAATTACGACACGTTGTCTTCCAGCACTAGAAGGACCGCCACTGAATCCGACGGAAAGGGATGGTGCTGTGGCTGGGTTGAAGTGCTCCAGGTGTGCCAGTGTGTCTGGTAATGCACTTAATATTTAATAAATAAATACGGATACAAACCTATTTACGTTGCCTTTTGGACTTAAGTGTCAGACTGCCTGAGCGGGGAATCGAACCCATGTCCTTTATAAAACCCAAAAGTGGTTACTTTAAAATTTGTTTGGTTACGGTTGGTGCCAACCACTTGACTAGAACCTTCCGAGGCATAGATCAGTATATTCACGAAGCACGTTTTCAAGTTTTGATTCCAAAATTCCGAATTTGTCTTAACCATGGTCCAGGATTTCGTGACGCAGCAGTTTATAAGCTCCTGCTTGCAGCCAATACAGCAAAAAACGTTCATTTTTAGATTTAATGCCGGCATATACTGCACCAGCACATTTGATATAATTATGCACACCTGATCAATGCACCAGCATTGAGAATTGTTACTTATGAATTGGAAATATATTGCTTTTTACGTATTTAACCCATAACCGCCTGAAAGAACTTTAGACCCACTCGGGTCGGTTCTCGGATTCGAACCGGCATTCTCTTGGTTTGGAGCCGACGACGCTGACCACTGGGCTGTGACTGCCCGCTTTGCTCGGTGTCCCCGGGGACCCGTCACAAAGCTCGCGCTGGGACTTAGTTTTTTGCTGTTATACGTTGAAGGCGTACGTTCGTATCTAGGCGGTTATGGGTTAGGTACATATTTTTGCAAAGAATTATATACTGAAATTGTGTAGAAGTTAGCTGAAATTGCGAGTATGTTAATCTACAAATTAACCCTTGTTATTACTTTAACTTTTGCTGTTTTTGTGATTTTTTTTTTCTTTTTCTTTATTTTTTATTTCTTCTTTTCCTTATACTTTTGTCTTTACATGCACGTATAATATTTGATTTTGCTACGTAGCCTATAAAGCACTGTAGTGCTTATAAAAATAAAGTAAAGTAAAGTAAAAGTAAAAGCATATGTGATATACGCATACACGTTATGCTGGTTAACCAAAAATTTACTTCCGGCCAGAGTTTCTGAAATCGAATGCTGTAAAACTGAAAGGATTTATGCGAATATAGATAGATGGCCAAAAATTGTAAGAGCGTTGCCTCAAAATTATACAGTGTGATAGTGAAACAACAAAACCAGCCCGACAACATTTTGGGGAGGGGACTACACGGCTTAACGGCACGTCTGCAGCTGGGTCGTTATGCCAACCTCATTGTCAGTCAGTAGTCCGGGGTGCCACTGCCCTCACGTTACAGAGATGCTAAACAAACCCCAAAACTAAAACTTATCATTCATCTGTATACTGTCTGCAAAAAATTAAAAAATCCCGGTCACACACACCGGACGCATGGCAAGCGCGCATGGGCGAACGGATGTTTAATTACATACGTAATGAAAACGATTATATAGAGCAGCGTCATGTGACGTCATATTTGCTACGAGACACCATTTGGAGGTAATAGCTATAAGGTGCACTAGATTAAAACGTAACGGAAAAAACGGCACTTGTATAGTCAAGACTGTGCTTTGGGAGCGGATTTCTTAGGCTTAAAAGAACGTCGTTTTCTCCAACAACAAAAATCGCGCGTTGTAGGCTTAAGAAATCCAGTCTAATAGCATTGGCTTCAATAAGACGATCTTCCTTTCTCCCTCCAGTGCTCCTTGCCGCTAACCTAGTTACTGGCTCCACCATAGAGTTATACACAATAATACTACGTCGTGTAACTGCCCTATAGATACTCTCCTGCACGTTTTAATGACGCAATGTTAGTTCGTACCTACTTACCAAGTAAATCTTGCTGGGGGAGCCACTTGACAATTTTCACGTTATTTGGAAGATTGTCTAACTCGGCTTCGTACTTCCAAATAACATTTTGCTTCAACCGAGAAAAGGCAGTCAGGAAAGAACTGATGAAATCAGGAGGCAAGAATTCAGACTGCATTGTTGTACCTAAGCTGAAGAAAATAAAACCATTTTCTCCTGATTTATCGACGAATTCCGCCAGATCCTGAAAATAATTAAGAAGAATAAATAAGTAGAAATTAACTCAGTTGGAAAACAAAGAAATGACAATAAACATCACCAGTTAGAAACGGGAAAACGATTTCAACTTGTGTGATCTATTCAACTACCCACACCCTCAACTTAGTGATCTCTTCAGTTTCTGTTCTATTGCTGGTCGGATGGTTTTGCTCTACACCTCAAAGTTTACAAAATCTCGTAAAATTTAAAGACTTCGTAAGATTACATTGGTTCCGAACACACATTTCATACCGGCGAGTTTCTTGTCATTCACTTTGTGGGCTGTTAAAAGGCCATAACTGAACGTTTCTTCATTGTGTAATTAGGGGTGAAGGAGAAATGAATTTACTTAGATATAACTGTAATATGGTAATGCCTGACTACATTGAAAAAACGTGTAAGGAAATAAACAGACACATGTTGCTGTAATAATACAAAGGTAAATCGGAAATAATAGGTCAGGGAAAATCTTGCCATAGACATAATGCAGTACAGTAAGCCACCTTTAGGCCCTTACGTTTAATTCCAATGGCTGTCACTCGAACGAGACGAAGTGCATAAAGGTGGCTTTACTGAACTCCCTTTATTTCTAAAGTATCATTTCCGCTCGCGGCTTAAGTTCCTACTTTCGTGTAAATATGTGTGTCTTAAAACCAATAAATCATTTACTTAGAACAACTTATAAAAAAATATGCGCCACAAAGATGAATTATAGTCAACTCGAAGCAAAAACTGTAAAATTATAGTGTCCGCAGCCCATCTTGAGTTCGCCCCAGAATGGACACAAATAATCGATTGTATGTTTTTGGTAGCAGAGTGCCTTGTTGATACCCAAAATAGGTACAAAAACAATGGCGGTCGTCGATTAAAGCCGCCCCCTCCAGGAAGACGTCGCCAATCACAAAATACGTGCAGGACTCAAGATACGCCACGCACACAATAACTTACTTTTAAGGTAATTCTCAAAATGCAGAAATGTCAGCATGGTTAAGGTTCAGGTTATTGCTACGGTACGAATTCTTGTAATTCGTACCGTTTTTTTTTGTTTTACCTATGTGCGGTATTTTGCCTTTATTATAGTGTACTATAGGTGCAGCACTATTGCTATCATCTCGTTTCTATTAACTAATTTTATTTTTTAAATCGAGTTCCAGGCTTGCAGTAGCATCTGACAAACCTTCAGCATTGTATTCGACATATATTTCCTAATTTTGCGTTTTTGTACGTTGCTTATAGTCTAAACCATGCGCAATGGCTGTTTGCGGTGACGTCACCATGAGTTAGCCAATGACGAACGAGAACAATGGCTGTTTGGCCGTCTGATTGGACTAGCCCGGCCACGTGATATGCACATCACAGCAAACAGCCATGGCGCGTGGTATACTCACAAAACCACACAGTTTTGCTTCACGAACTGGAATCGTCCGATTTATGCTGCTAGTACGAAAGAAGAAACGGAAAAGATGTTCGACATTAACTTACAAGGGAGCTTGGAAACTAGTTGGAAATTATTTTTAAACTTAATTTGCCTAAAAAAATTACAAAATTGGCAACATGAGGCCGCGTTTTAGCAACGACTCGCCTTTGGATTCTCGCAGCTGACATTTACTGACGATGGCGAAGCGGTCGTTGCCATGGTGACAACGCTTCCTGGATTAGCTAAAGCCAACATCGTTTGAGCAAATGCTTGCAGTCCTAAATTCGTAAGAGCTAAAACCGCCGCCATGTTAGAATTAGAGATAATTTGTAGCTTCTAGCTGCGAGAATGCAAAGACGGTCGTTGCGTTAACGCGCCCTGAATGCTACTGACTAAGTATCACTCAAAATGTCTAAAATACGTTTTTCTCAGGTAACTTTGTTTCCTGTCGTTGCCTAGTCAATACTGACATTAATACGAAGGATCTGAATATGCAAAAAAAAAAAAAAGCACCTGCTGATATGAATGCAGGATGCGGATGTCGACATACCTGGTAATTAAATCACTTTAAACTACAACTTTCTTTAACTACATAACCAGACAATGTGAAGACGTACGTTTAAAGACTTCACGTTTAGCGTCAAGACATAGATATGTTTAAAGCCGTTCAAATAGAATCTTTCCAGCGAGTTTTTAATGAAAGATTAACAGTTAAAAATTGTGTATTTGTGAACATAAACATACAAAACTGGAGCTCGAATCTACTGCTCAATTGAATCTTCTACAAATCTATCTACATTTTTGGCCTTGTCTTGGTGAAATAGCAGTGAATTACTGACTCTTTGGCCACAATAGGTCAAATTTTAAGTGATTTTGTAAAGCATCTTGGTGAACAGCAGTACCGTAAATAAGAGGAGTGCAAAATGTGCAAGACACCCAGGCCCTTTACGTAAGGGATCCCAACTTCAAGAGGCAAGGGCCTTAATTCTTACAAAAATGTACCACAAAAATACAGGCTTCAACCATAACCCGAATTAGTTTAACCTTCAAAGGGACCAACATTTTCCCCTTGTACCCCTCCTTGAACAAGGCTAATGCAGCACTGTATATATATACAGTATGTCCAAGAAGTTTCCGTACCAGTTAAATAAATCCTTAAGTCTTGGATATGGGTTGCCGATAATAGCATACTCGTATAGGAAGTCATCTATAGCGAATCCGATGACGCCATCCAAAATGACCTTGGAGGTCGTATTCAAGGTCATCCAATTTGTATCTCCTAACCTACGCATGATAGGGGAATAAAGTAAATTAGAAAGTTGTGGGGGATCGTGCTACTTGTACAACGCAGGAAACAGAACAAAAATCGCATGCAAAACAAGGAAGATATTAGAGAAAGAAGTTGGGTAGTGCAGAGAAGCTATCCACGGGGCAGCAGAAAATACAGACATAGCTGAACCATCAAATGAAACGGTAACAAAGAGAGCATTCTTGCCTGGTTTTGGTAATACTGTAAAATAAACGCCAGAGGTGGATTTATGCCAAAAGGGCCGGGTGGACAAGCCCTGAAAGGCCCCGTTTTGTCACGAAGGCACCCCTCCCCCCCTTCCCCCGCCCCCACATCCGTTAAATTCTCTCCTGATAAATGCAAACGACCGATGCGCCAATTAGGCCGATGTCAAGACACATTAACTAAGCACACTCTGTGTGGGAAAACACGGTGTACAGTGTCTGTAAGTGAGGGGGTCCGGGTAGTAAGAAACAGATATGTCAACATAATCCATCCCCCCTCCCCCTCATACTAACTTAACACCATGACTTCAAAAGTACGAGTCCCAAATTCAATATGAACCATGGTTTAAATTCTGGTAAATGCACATCGGTGAACGCATGGAAACTCGTGCATGTATTTTTGGTAAATGTAGGAACGGATACTCAAGCATGGGAAAGCCGACAAGTGGTTAACCGGAAATAACAAAAAAAAAATTGAAAAAAAATAAAACCGTTCAGGGTTTGCCCATCCGGTCCTTTTGCCTTAAATCTGCCACTAGCGTTTATTTTACATTATTACCAAAGCCAGGCAAGAATTCTATCCTTGTTACTGTTTAGGTTGATGGTTCAGCTATTTCTGTATTTCCTGCTGTCTCTTGGATGGCTTCTCGAAAGAAGTTGGATGGTGCAGAGAAGCCATCCATGGGGCAGCCATCCTTGTTTTGCATGCGATTTTTGTTCAGCTTCCTGTGTTGTACAAGTAGCACGATCCCCCACAACTTTCTAATTTACTTCATACCTCTATCTTACATAGGTTAGGAGATACAAATTGGATGACCATGAATACGACCTCCAAGGTCACTTCCTATACGAGTATGCTATTATCGGCAACTTATATCCAAGTCTTAAAGGAGTTATTTGACTGGTACGGGACTTCTGGGACATACTGTATATATATATATGTAATTCTCTCGGTACTTCAAGTGTACATAAAATATAAACATATTTATTATTATATCAACTCAAACCTAATTTCCTATAAACTAATTAAATTTTTCTTTAAAATTTCATCCAATGCATTAAACGGTCAGAGACCACGTCAACTACCAGATCGGCAGCAGTATCAGATGACTTGGTAAGGTACAGTCTTGTTATGATCGGACTGGTTAAACAGGATACGACCAAGCCCTAAGTTTGTCTTATAAATTAAGCAAGAAACTGTAAGATATAAGGAACAGCTACCGCTTAAGTTCAATACTGGTAATTATAGCTACACCAAATGGTATAAGTGATTTCCAACCATTAAGCGCTAACTTTATCTTACCTTAGGTAAAGGCTTGGCCGCCGTACAATGCATGCCACCACAGTTGATGAAATTGGGCATTGTTGGCCGAGGTGAATTAATGACTGGGTCACCATTGGTCACTGAAAGAACAACTTTTTGCTCTGCTTCTTCCAGTAGGTTTGGTTCGTTGGGAAAATGCTTGAGTAGAACTCGGTTTTGGTCAGGACGCATCTTGTAGTCGTTGATTAGCCTTACTCCAAAGATCCCTACAGCATTTTGAAGTCGCTGCCAAAAGTTCATCTTCTGGGTTAGGGGTTCCAGAAAGCTGGGTACATAAGACGGTGGAGTTGGTACGTGGGTAGTTTCCCATGGCCAGTACGCACATCCGTATACCTTGACGATGTGCTTGCCAAGCTTTGACGCAATGGCCGTGTTGCAGTCAACAAACGCATCGGCAACTACAAGGTCGTATTGTATTCCTTTTTTCAATAAAGATTTTAACACATCGTCTTGCAACAGGTCTTCGCAGCTGTCCGTAAACAGATCAATGATGTTGTACATTTGTGCTACGGGTCCGTTTTTTAAAGCACTGAAGAAGTATTCCTTCATGAGGGCTGGATCTTGCAAGTGCGTCGGAAGTTGCGTCTGCAACACTTTCACGTTGTCGTGTGTTGATTTCAAAGGGGCAAATGCTAAGACGGTGATGTCATGTTTTGTTGTAGACAATCCATTGATGAGTGAATTGAAAAGGATGAAGTGGCTCTTTGAAGGAGCGCTGACAATCACTAGAATCTTGTCGCAGTTTATTGGAGTCAGAAAGAGGAAAAGGCCTGTTAGAATGGTTAGTATTGCCTGAGCTTTCATCTTACAGAGTTGTAGTCTGAAACAATTTAAATGGAAACAAATTAATGTATATTAGAAACATTGCTGGTTTAAGCTGCAACTTAATATTATTGTAGTGTTGTGAATACCCTTAGATTTTATCACATAATAAGTGAAGCTTAGATGACTAGGTTTACGTACCTCATTATAGTCTTCTGCATTTATGACGGCCAAGCATTATTCGGTACCTTCCGACGTTAACCGTTTTTTATGTATTTAATTTAATACAAATTTTTCAACGAATTAAAGATCCTGCATTGTTTAATTAGGCCAAGGCATTAAATATTCACTGTATTACCTATAAGTCAGCATCAGTGAAAACATTAAAAAGCCTACATTTGTAGACACATCATTATATAGGTGGTGAAGAAAGGGCAGGCTATACCCCTGGCAATTAAGCTGGCTAGTGCGAGGGAAATGAAATAATGGAAAATATGAATGTTAATAAGGCATACTAATCATATAGTTACGATTGACCTTAACCCATTCTCTTAAAGTCATCAAATGATGTTTTTAACCATGCGTCTTCGACTCTAAATGTGTCATATATTCAAAGACACTGTGAAGGTACCCCCAATGCCAAAACGAAAACTCCCTGAATGGCAAGAAACTCGTAGAAGATTTTAATTTTCGGTCGCATTCACCACTTTTGGGCCTTGATCACCTACCTATACAACACAAATGAGCATGCAATACTCTAAAATTTAAAAACAAAGAGGAAGGAGAACAAGGAAGGAGACCGTTTTGGCAGTTATTTCATCGGAACGGTTGTACATACTTAAAGGAGGATTGCCACCAAATGACAATCAGCAGCATCTACAGCCATTTGCCGATATCTAGTTCTGTCTAGTCCTTACTTTCAACAGGCGAAGGAACACACAAATAAATTTCTTTTTACAGGCAACAAATAAGTCGCGTGCCTCCTTAATTATTGCGTGTAAAGTTGGTGCGCCCACGTGCACCACGAAGCATGCGTTAAAGTTAAGCCTAACGACATCACGGGCGCATTTTGCTAAATATCGACCGTTTTGAAATGCCTATTTTGAACCACTCAATGGGAGCCTTCTAGTGACAGTGAAATCGTTAACCTGGTACACTTGCTCCCTGGTGCACGTAGACGCACCAACTTTACATTCAATAATTAAGGAGGCACGTGGGCATTTTGTTGAGTAAAAAGAATTTTTTTGGCGTGTTCCTGCGCCTGTTGAAAGTAAGGACTAGACAGAACTAGATAGCGGCAAATGGCTATACATGCTGTTTCCTTCGCTAGTTAAAATAAAGTTCTACATGTAGAACTAAATAATGGCGGACGGCATCAGATGCTGCAACCTGTCATTCGACGAGCAGGCATCTTTTACGAAGTGTTTACTAAATTATAAACTAAGAACCTTATACTTATGTGTGTTACTTAGTTCAAAATATATCTAGCCACGATACCCAATGCTACAGAAATCGCAGTATGGAGTCCGGCCTGTGTTTCATAATAATCTCTGATAATCCCAAGTTTTGTCTGGTAAAATCGGATGTTTTATTCCTTTTTCTATTCATGACTTGTAAAATACTGTATATGAACTATGTTTTTATGTGCACTAGTTTGTTTTCCCACACCATACTTTAACTTTACTAAAAACCCAGCCTAATTACAGTATGAAAATATAGACCAAAACATGAGCTTTCGCCCATTATTACTGAGCATTCTCAACTGCCAGCACATTCAAGTTCAAACCTCCCACTGTTGCTAAGCAACTAACAAGCCATGCAGGGCATCCTTCCCAGAAGCCATGCATCTCACACACACACACCAATATTCTCTTCATATCTAGTTCAACAAGGTCAAACTCTGCAACCTTAGGGCAATGAGGGCAATGAGGACATCATTCAGGGCAATAAGAGAAGTGCTTTGACAAAACGTGCTATAAGGACCAAGCACGAAGTAGATTGAGAAAAGAGTGCCATATTAGATAAAGCGCATGAGTTATGGTGTAGGCGGCTGTATGAAGGGATATGGATTAAGGTATTGGACAACAGGGTATTCGGACAACAGAACTATGGAGGGCAACAGAGGACTGGATAAAGTGGGTGAATGGAAAGAACTGCGGCACTGGGGGGATGTTAAGTTTTTGACTAGTGTAGGGTTATTATTTTTTTTGTTGTTGTTGTTTTTGCTGCTCGGGGGTGGTGTTTATGGTTTATTATTAGTGTTCACTTGCTTTATTTTATTATTTATTGGAATTATTTCATAATTTAATTGTGTATTATTTATTGTTCCTTTGCTTAATTTTATTATTCATTGTATTTGTTTCACAATTTTAATTCTGTGCGGTTTATAATTGTAAATTTATTAGTTAATTTGTCGAATTATTTAGTTAATGACTTAATTTGTTTAAGTTATTGATTAATTTTGCACTTTATGGATTGCCCTAGTTTAGTTAATTCAGTTTACCAGTACCGTAAGGTATTCTTATTTATTTATTTATGTATAGGTATATAGTTTTATTTATTTATTAATTATTTAGTTTTTCGGAATATTTAATTGTTTGGATTTTTATTTATTTGGCTGCCTGTGGGGTTGTACAGTTTGACCTTGTTGCACCAGATGTGAAGAGAATGTTAGTGTGTGTGAGGTGCTTGGCTGCTGGGGAGGCTGCTCTGCATGGCTTATTATCAGTTGCTTAGCAACAGTGGGAGAAGCCAGGTTTGAACTTGAGTGTATTAGCAGTTGAGAATGCTCAGTAAAACTGGTCGAAAGCTCCCGTTTTGATCTTTATTTTATACTGTGATTAGACTAGGTTTTTAGTTTCATGGGTTCACAGTGACTTTGTTAACAAGCTACTGAATCAAGAATGATGAGTTGCCAGCGATGGAACATTTATAACAAATTTTTTCTAACCTCATTTTACGATCTTCAATTCTGGAACAGTGATATACAGGGATACTTATTTCACCGGCAGCTATGAATTTGTGCTGGTGAACCATGGGGGGCGGAAGCATGGGGAAAAATGAGAAAGTCAAACATGCTCTTCCACAAAACACCTTAGCATTTCTCAGACTAGTTAAAAATAGTTAAGCTAAAAACGGAAGCTTACGTCATTACCATTTTGACTTGACAAGAGTAATGAACATTATATACAGGGTGGTCCATAAAAAACGCAAAAGAAAAAAAATTTCTAAACTTTTTTTGAGTTTTAGAAACAGAGTTTTTGAAAAAAGTGTAAATAAGGACCACTTTTCTGGATCCAAAATTTAATCATGATTCCGAAAAAGTGCGTCCTATTTTTCGAATTTTTAGAAAAAACTTGGAAAATTTTCAACTTTCGGTCAGTGTAGCCACGATGCATTAAGCGGACTACCTCGAAATGTTTCCAAGTCAAATTCGGTCAAACAAATGCACAGTATATAACCCGAATTTGAAAATAGAACATGCGAAGCTGAGTCGAATGAAGTGGTTCCCACGTTCACCCTTTTTCAGGCCTGAAGGGGCATTCAAAAATTCGAAAAATAGGACTCACTTTTAATCACGATTGAATTCAGGATCCAGAAAAGTGGTTCCTTTTTGTACTTTTTTTTTCAAAATCTCTGTTTCAAAAACTTAGAAAAAAGTATGGACTTGGAAAAAATTTAGCTGTTGCGTGTTTTATGGCCCACCCTGTACAAAGTTTCCTTGTCATCGATAAAAGGGTTAAGTTTTTTTCACTCCCTTCCGGTGAATTGTGATTTGCCGTTACGTCATGGTATAAAATGGACGACTGATCTGCTGACTGATTTCGTCTCTGCGTTTTTTTTTTACCGTTTTCTTAATATTTTTTAATTTTTTTTATTTGTAAGTTGTACCCCCTCAACTAATATTTTTTGGAGAGTATCTAAGCTCATGTGTGTCATTTGTGTTGCTTAGGTAATCATAACCCAAACGCGGTGAATGTGGGCGAAAATTAAAATCTACTTTTTGCACCTGCTAATGGATTTATTGCTAGGGGGCATACAGGTTTGAATATTGCTGCCCAACAAAATAATTTTACTTCAATGTGAGAAATTTGTATCGTCCAGCTATTGCGGTTCTCAATTCAGATAGGGCACTTGGCGAACATCCCGGCTACAAAAAAAGGACGGCTCAGCAACTTACTACAATAGAAACTTGGAAGTTGAGATATTCTTATACTGTTAGCCTAAAGGTCCCTATTTTTTAAAATTATTCCTTGTATCTCTTTAAGGAAAAAGCTAAGCTGTACCTTTAACCCCCTCCCCCCTCCCCCCTCACACCCAACCAACTACACACACAAGAAAAAAATCCTCTTAATGTACTGTAATACTCCGTTTGGTTTATTTCAATAAATCATACCCAATAAGTCTGAATAACGGGGGGGGGGGGGGGCGTGAGATAGTATTAAAATGATGTGGGAAGCTAATTGTTGTTTTAAATTTTATTTAATGGTAATGCAAGCTTTTCCGTTAATTAGTTTTACTCAGAAACAGTTTTTTTTAGTGTTGCCTTTATCAGATTTTAGGAAAAGCATTGTGGGAAGGGTTTTGAAACTGTCCTGTATTAGGGTTAAATGTGAGACATGTGTTGTAGGTAAGCATAAACTGCCATAAGGTCCTTTTATAATTTTTTAAGTACTTAACAATAATTAAGGTGGTAACATTAACAAACATGAAAGTAAGGATTGTAGTCTTTTAAATTTTCTAAACATCAAAGGCTAATTTGCGTATGCAAACTTGCAGCATGAGGCAATTACTGGCAACTTTATTTCTGTAATTTTTTTTATTTGGGGGGGTTAGCCCCTCCCCCCACGGGGGAAAGAGGGTATGACCCTGTTACCACAGCTATATATTTCCAGTTACCCTTCATGTGCATCCATACCATCTTTCATGCTTTCCAGACAAAATTTGGACTTAGCGTTTTTTCATGGGATTTCCTTCTGACTGAATAAAAGATGATTCTTATTTTTTTTTTGACAATTGCGTATTACTAATACAGATAAAATTCTGGCATGAAATAACTGAGAACGCAATGGCGAACATGATGGTAATTTTAGATTTTTTATTTCCTTCATTGTTTAAAGCAAAAAAATTGCTGAAGTAGTAAAATAATCCAACTTCGACTGAATTTAGTTGAAATTTCTAATTGAATGTAATGAATGAATGTAATGAATGAATGCATGAATGAATGTAATTTGTATTTGAAATTTGTCCCTTTTTGATTTGGAGA